>JAPQWV010001478.1:0-86196 GCA_027422505.1 Craterostigma plantagineum | reverse complement strand
TTTTGTGTCTTTTGTATTATCACCTTATGTTTAATCTCGTTAGAAGTATGGAAAGAAACCTAATATAGATTTGCTGCTTAGTATGAGATCTGCGTTTTCATTACAACGTTAAGTTTTTATTATTCATCGTGATTTCATTTGACCAGATAATACACAGCAGCTGTCTTATGGTGTAAAGCGGTAACGTTCAATTCTAATGAAAGCACTTAGGATAATTACAAATGTATTAGGTGGTTTGGAAGTTATGTTGCGTTGAAAAGATGGTAATTAAGATAGCGATGTAATAATGTTAATTAATAGTACAGGTGATTAGGGCCAAGCGGGTATTTATATATTAGCTTAATTTCGGTTGATGTATGTGTGGGTAAATATAATGAATATTTCAAGATTAACGTTTTTTGTCCATATACAAGAGGGTAAGTTTTCCATATCTCATCCTCTCCGTGATGTTTGCATACCTCAAAAGTCAAAACAATGATTCATTACATTATAGTTATTTCTGCGAAACATGATGATGAGAAGTTGACCCGTAAAATACGAAGGGAAAAAGCAGTTAAATGTAATGATTCCTCATGAATGGGAAGTACATGAAAGATGGCCTTGATTGAAGGATGAGGGATATATGTTGTTTAATTAAATAAAAATTCAATCATATTATAACTAGTGCGGAACTTTATGTGAAATAATAGAACTAACTAGATGATAACAGGGTCTATGCTGATATACATAAGATTTTGTCACTTAGGACAAGAAGTGATTCGAAAGTGAGATGACATATGGTTTAGTTGCAATTAATGGTCCACTTTGAGAGAGAGGGATAGAGATTGAGCAGAAACCTTTTGCTTCAAAGTTCAAATTGCATAACAGGCGAAATAAAAAGGAATCTTGTACAGAAAAGGCATACAAAAAGCAGATACATGGACAGCCACAGTCTGTAGACAATATCATGAAATTAATTAATATAATATATTATCTATCGTGCATTTGCGCAGAACAAACAAAGGAATATGGGGACCTTTTCATCCATTAACAACAACCCGCCCAAGAGCATGTCATGTATGCGAGATTATTATTTACATTGAGAATTATAATTTATAATTACATATTGTCAACTGTTTTCTGAAGATTTTTATCTAGGGTTAATTTGAATTCATGCCTCTTTAAAGTTTAAAATAAATTTGTCAGAAAAAGTATTGTTTAAAAGACACAATTTATGTAAAAGTTAGATATAAGTACCTAAACTTAAAAAAGTGTGAAGTGTATATGAACTGGCATCGGATGATCAATTTGTGTTATTTCAGAACAATGAGTGGTACTGTAGAAATCGAGTGGTTAAAATTAAATTTTTTCCTCACAAGCCATGAATCCTTGTGAAATTCTCGACGGGGCTGAAATTAAAAGTTCCCTTTTATCTATTTAATCACATCTTTTATTATTATGTATGTTGAGGGAAAATTCCAAGAAAGAAGAGGAGACCACCACATTAGCCTAGCAGTATATATAGCTGTTCAAGATTCCTTGCTATGCATACACACATACATCTCTGTAGCATACCTTTCATGTCTGTATAATAATTAAGTGAGATCGTCTTTTCTACTGTTGGGAATTGGTAAGGGAATCTCTGTCTCATCGCTTTATTCATGCTCTTGTTTCTATCCCCCCAACCCCATCCACCATCTTTCTTCTACCACTATTGTGTTTTCAATGTCTCTGTCCCCTTTTATCTTATCTTTCTATTTAATTGCTCCCAAATGATTTGGTGTGGCAGCCACAAATTACCATTTAATCTCTAATTTTAAATTTATCATCATTACATTTTTAAGATCATTTTTTTTTAATTCATAAATTAATATAAAATTACTTCCGGCATTATAATTTCACGTATTAAAATTTAAATATAAAGTAATATTATATACGAAATCCAATAAATAATAATAATGGTGTTTCATCATTCATGTAGTAAAATAAACTAATGGGCCTCAATCACGTGTCTCCATGTACTGGGCTGGGCCTCAAACCACAGCCCAGAGTAATCACAGACAAACATCGTATACACACACACACAAGATGACATCTCAAAAACACTCAAAAACGTAGCAAACAATGAAAAACAAACTGATTCTACCTCAACAAACAAGCATCACTCACTCACTCACTCACTCACATATATATATATATATATAACATATATATAATATGTTGTATGTGTGTCTTAACTCTTAGGTAGTGGCGTGGGGCTGTGCGGGGGCGGCGGCTGATGAGCCTCTTGCTCTGAAATCGGACACATCGTCCAAAAGATAATGAGAAGCTTTGTCGTAATTGACGAATCCCATGAACCAAAACTCGTGGCGATCGACCGTAGTGATCTGAATGTACTTCTCGGGAGGATTCTCCTTCATTACCACTGGGCTCACCGACTCTATGCTTCCCAATGGCACTGCCACCTTCTCATGTCGAAAAATAGCCAATAACAAACAAGATTTTAGCACTTCAAACTATACAACGACATTGGTCGATTCAAACTCAGTTACCTTGTAGTAACTCCATGTCTCTTGGCCAGAAGGAGCCTTAAAAGACAGAGGACGGTCGCTGCAAAAGGCGACGCGGGCTGTCGAGAGGTATAAAGTGCCAGCGACGGGGCCCGTCGTGGTGGAAAAGTAGCAGGCGAACGACTTCTTCAGCTTTTCGTTGGGGTCGATGGAGAATGCTTGCCTGAAGATGGACTCGAATCCTCCTTCGGTGATGGCTTTCGCCGTAAGGTTAACTTTCCCCCATGCTGCCCCTGAGACTGATGGCCCAGTTTTCACTGCAGTTAAAAGACATACCACGATAACGATGAGCACGATTTGATACGGCGAAACGAAAATGGCGTACTTATGCAACAAAGAATCGAACAGCCGATCTTGGTCCTCGTCTGAGTCGAATACAACGTTGTTCTGAGTTCGATTGCGGATATAGCAATCTGAAACACGATATCTATTGTCTGATTACTGTCAATCGTGTTAAAGGTCGATCCGATTCGTTTGTTGCCCTAATTCTAATCTAACCACATAACAGAGCCCAATTTTGACCGTCTAAGGCGACAAATCACAGAAGATCGCAAACGATTTTCCTCTTTTCCCCTAACCCTAGCTGGTGGTAAGGACGCATCAGTTCGGTAAAAAATTTCAAAATCAGATCCTCAGAAACAAACCAAATCAGAAGCTGAACCGACGATCGGAATCAAAATCGAAAGACTCACAGTTGTGCCAGACGTTACGAGCTACCTCTTCCGCCCTGTGGCTCCACGTGTTGAACATGCTAACCACCTGCTCGATAGGGTTGTCGCTCCTCTGCGCCGGCGAGTAAACGACGTAAGGATGCTGCTGATTCTGCAGGTTCGGGTCGGCGTAGTGCTGCGGGTTCGGGCCCTGAGCCTTCCACTGAGCCGCCTGCTGGTTGTCGGGGTGGACCGTCGGGTTAGCGGGTTGGCCCATGACGTGCGTCCCCCATTTCTTGGGATCTTCCTCCTCGTGTTTGTTGCCTGCTTTGTTGTGATCTTCGTTCGAGCTCGACATGGCGACGAAAATATCAAATCGTTAAAAGGAGAAGTCGATTTCGTTGAATTATGGTGCGATTGATTGCGGGGAAACTGATCGATGAGCAGTATAAATAGGAAAGCGTACGTGCTTCTTAAGATTCAGATATGTGCTGCTATTATATCTTAGCCGCGTTTTCTCTCTAGAATTATCGGCTTGTCTTTTTCTTTCTTTTTTTTTTTAAATAATAATACATTTCTTCTAATTCTAGATACGTATGTCATGGAGCAGTTGATGACATATTTCTATGACGGAAAAAGAATCATATAAGTATAGAAAGTATCTGATCAAATTCAACTTGGGGAAGGTTTTATCATCGAAATTCTTTTCCGAAAACCTTGCTTGTAGTATCGTTTACGTAACTCTCTCTAGATTTATGTGGGCTAAAATGGCCCATTAAAAGCTTAATTGGGCCGAGACGATGGTTGGTTTTACTGTTGGCCCAAATCTACCTTCGTTGATGTGACATGTTGACAACGTAAGTGAAGAAAGCTCAAGGCACATTCCCGCGTCGACGCTTGTTTGGTACAGCGCATGAATGATCTTACTAAAGCAATGGAGATTCCTTGCGAAGCATCCATTACTTCGTTTGGTCTCTCCTCTAAGCTTGTCGTCTTTGGCTGCTCGAAATTTTCAAGAATTCGAGCCGAATATGGGCTGCGGAGTACTACGAACCTCGTTCGACTCCCACGCATACGCGCGTACGCTTCAGCACTGCGCAAGATGCAATGACCCAATGACTGGGAGACTGCTTCACGGCCACATAATCAAGTCAGGGAACTGTTTGGACCTGTTTGCTCGTAATATTTTGCTGAATTTGTACACAAAGACTGGTCTTTTATCGGAAGGTGCCCACTTGTTCGATGAAATGTCCGACAGGAATGTTGTTTCCTTCGTGACTATGATTCAGGGGTACGAGAACGCGGGGGTATGAAAGGGCGGTGGATTTGTTCTTTAGGTTGTGGGGAGAAGGTCACGAGTTTAATGCCTTTGTTTTTACTGCTGTTCTGAAGTTGATTGTGAGCATGGAGTGGGTGGAGTTGGGTTGGTGCATTCATGCCTGTGTTTGCAAGCTTGGTTATGATACCGATGCTTTTATTGGAACGGCGCTCATCGACGCTTATTCCGTTTGTGGGTTTGTGGATGTTGCGAAGGGAGTTTTTGATGGGATTGTGGGGAAAGACATGGTATCTTGGACTGGAATGGTGGCATGTTATGCAGAGAACGATCGTTTCGTCGATGCCTTGGAACTGTTCGGCGAAATGAGGTTTCAAGGTTTGTTGCCTAATAACTTCACGTTTGCAAGCGTGATTAAGGCTTGCCTAGGACTCAAAGCTGTTGATCTTGGAAAGGGCGTGCACGGCTGTGTCTTAAAAACATGTTACGAAATGGATCGCTATGTAGGAGTTTCTCTGCTCGACTTGTACACTAGGTCGGGGGACATCGAAGATGCGAGGAGAGTCTTCGAGGAAATCCCCAAGGATCACGTCGTTCCTTGGAGTTTCATGGTCGCACGGTACTCCCAAAGCGATCGCTGTGAGGAGGCCTTGCGATTATTTCTCGAAATGAGGAAAGCTTTGGTACCTCCCAATCAGTTCACATCTGCTAGCATCCTTCAATCTTGTGGGACAATTGGGGAACTCTTTGGGGACTCAAATTCATGCACACATGGTGAAGGTTGGTCTTGATTCGAATGTCTACGTTTCGAACGCCCTGATGGACGTGTATGCAAAATGTGGAAATTTGGGGTCCTCGAAGCAATTATTCGCTGAGTTGGAGAACAGAAACGAGGTTTCTTGGAACACCATGATAGTAGCCCATGTCCAAGAAGGCGAAGGAGACTACGCTTTCCCGCTTTTCTCACAAATGTGTGAAGAGAAGGTACAGCCAACTGAGGTAACGTATTCTAGCTTGCTTCGTGCCTCTGCTTCCTTGGCAGCTTTAGAGTCGGGCACTCAAATACACGCAAGGGCCATCAAAACCACGTACGACGAAGACAACACAGTCAGCAATGCACTCATTGACATGTACTCAAAGTGTGGGAGAATCAGAGACGCCCGTAAGGTCTTCGACTCTATGACCAGCAGGGACGTCGTCTCATGGAACTCAATGATCTCTGCATACTCAATGCACGGTCTGGGCGAGGAGGCTCTGAGAATCTTCGAAAGCATGCGAGAAACAGACACAAAGCCCAACGCACTTACATTCGTGGGCTTGCTCTCAGCCTGCAGCAACACTGGCTCGCTCGACCAAGGCCAACGCTACTTCACCTCCATGAAAGAGGACTTCGAAATCGAGCCTTCCATCGAGCACTATACGTGCATGGTCTCTCTCTATGGCAGATTAGGCCATCTACAAAAGGCTGTAGACACGATAGAGCAGATCAACTCCGAGCCCAGCGTCATGGTGTGGCGGGCCCTACTCGGGGCGTGCGTGGCCCACAACGACGTCGAGCTGGGAAGGTTCGCAGCTGAGAAAGTGCTCGAAATGGAGCCTCAAGACGAATCAGCCTACGTCCTACTTTCGAACATATACGCCACAGCCAAGAGGTGGGACAAACGTGGTGTCTGTTAGAAAGAGGATGAAAAGGGTTCGGGCGAAGAAGGAGCCTGGGCTGAGCTGGGTTGAGAGCCAGGGGATTGTGCATTACTTTGCGGTGGGCGAGGATTCCCATCAAGACATGAAGCTGATAAGAGGTATGCTCGAATGGATGAACCTTAGGAGCAAAAAGATGGGCTATGAGGCGAATCTTGGCGCTGTTTTGCTCGACGTTGAGGAGGAGGAGAAGAGAAGGATGTTGTGGCTTCACAGCGAGCGAATAGCGCTTTCTTTTGCGCTCGTTAGGACGCCGAGTGGAAGCCCTGTAAGGATAATCAAGAATCTGAGGATATGTGTGGATTGCCACGTGGCGATCAAGTTTGTGTCGAGGTTGGTTGATAGGGAGATTGTCGTGAGGGATATTAATAGGTTTCATCACTTTGAAGGTGGCGCGTGCTCTTGCAATGACTACTGGTGAGTTGAGGTTTTGTTGTTTGTAAAATTAAAAGATTATTTGTTTTATCTTTTTCCCATAAAAGTCAAAGGGAGGGTTGCAGAAAAGAGAACGATTCAAAAGAGTTGTATCGCAAGTTGTGTAGCCATCACCTTTCTTAATAGTCGATAATGTAACTAGTGTCGGGCCCAATCTTGTAATTAATTTCATTTGAAGATGATTAATCGTCAGAACCCATATAATTAATTTTGTCATAATTTTTAGTCACATCATTTATTTGTTTTTCTTACAGAGTCTTATTCTTGATTATTGTCAAGATTATTAGGTAAGGTAGGGGTTTTGTGCAAGCTAAATCCAAAACTATTCTTAATGGCTCAAAACTTATTTATATATAGGTAGGAAGACACAGAAGACAAAATCCTAAACTGGGCAGATGGGCACCATCGAAATTCCAAAATGTAATGACTCAAAAAACAAAAGAAAGACTCAGAAAAGAAAAAGAACGAGGTGAAGAAGAAGAAAATCTTTCACATTTAAGGTGCGTCACCTTAACAGAAAACAGCCTGGTGGAAAGGAGCTCTAAAAGGTGGGAAAACAGCACAAATAGAAGAAGCAAAGGCATCAACATGAAGCAGATGAAAAAGGCGGCAGACGCACAAAGCATCAGCCCAAGGCACATCCCAAGGAGCAGAGAAGCGAAGCTCGCCGGACCCATCTGCTGAAAAGACGGCCGCGCCGCCTCTCCGGCGACCCACCTCCGCCGAGAAGGAAGAACGCACGGCTTCCAAAACTAGCTCGTACAAGATGTTGGACTTGTGATCTTCTTGTTGTTGACTCATTGTCATCTTTAAGCAAAAAACAGACAAAATAAAAAAAAACCCTTCTTTTTTTTGTCACTTTCGATGATGAGTTTCACTCAAACGTCGTTTCTGTTTATTTATAGAAAAAGCAGAACCCACTCAGCGAGACAATCAACGATCATTGAGTTTAGTGGATATAATTTAGGTCAATTTTCGTTGAGGCCCCCGTAGTTTTAAGGACCTGATTTGTTCAGTAATATTTCATTGTTCTGCAGTAACACTTCATTGTTCTGAAAACGCAGACGATAGTCCGATAACAGTTCGTTCATATTTTAAGTCCTTATGTCTAAATTTTGGATCCTTTAAATTAATGTTTTTCTGAAAAGGGTCTTAATTCTATTTAAAACATATTGGGGACTGAAACTTAATATACCCTATAATTTATCACGATTGATAGCTACGTTTTTGGTGTGAAGATCGACGAATAAACAAAGTTCCATGGCAAACGTGGAGAATACTTATTTCTCTGATTCTCTCACTTCATAAAATAACGCGAAAAAAAAAAGAACATGGCATGCCAGCGTATTTTAAATTATATATGAAAGAGAAAGCCAACCACTGAACCACATATTAGGTTATTAACACGAGGCCCTTTCCACTGGACTGGATCCTTGGATCAGGCATATACACCTCAAAATTAATATTAGTATATTACCTGACCCTTTTTATTTCTTACATATTTATTATAGATATGTGACTTGAGCTATGTATTTATTCAAGCATAAACATATGCATATATGCACACGAGAGAATTACATTACATCTCCAAAGCGCCAAGAGAAAAGGAAAAAAAAAGCATCACACACACGCACACACTAACGGCAAAATCCTAATTCCAATCTTTTGAAAATCCAAAAGCTTTTATTATAAAGAAAATATCCCAAATCACCATACTAACAAGCATTATATTTAGGAAACTATTTGCTTTTTTGTTGTCCATCATGTGTTAATTAATATCGTTGGACAGCTCAGATTCTTCGAGCTTGAGTCGCTCTTGGAATCGAGAGATATAACTCGTAGCTCTCTCGTCGACACGCTCATCGCCTCTGCCTCCCTTTGGCCCGTGATAATACTCATCGAAGCCGCCAAATCCACTCTCGTTTTTATTATCGCTGCCCTTAAACGTAACCGTTTTGATCGAAGGCGGCGAATTAGTTGCCATGTGTTTGGCCAAAGGCTGAGGGGGTACTTTGGGTGCTTTGTAGAAAGACATCATAAGCTTGCTCTTCATAAGACCACCGCCGACGCCGCCTTGTTTGTGTCCAAAGACTTCCATTATGTTGTTAGTGTAGTATGCGATTTACTCGACAAAGTTGTTTTTTGAGTTGAGGTTAAGGAGATAGATCAATCTGTCTTATCTTATATATATGTGTGTGTGTTTGTGGAGTTTAAGCAAATGAAAGGAGTTCATATTTTAACTAATCTGGTTTTGTGGGATAGAAATGAATCTTGCACGTATTTTTTACTATTTCAGTTGAGGCTAATAATTGAGTTGGGTCGATGAGATTCTGCGCTTTTACTTAGTTTAATGAGATGTGATCGCTTTCTAAGATATGAATCGGGAATAAAATTGTAGACAATTAGGTAGGAATATGTCCTGATGATCAACTTCTCGGCCATATATTGCATGGTTTTTTTTTTTTTTTACTTCTTTAATAAACAATTATTAAATAAATAGTATAGCAAATAGCATGCATCATCTGCATCAGAACGTAAAAAAAAAAATTATTTCGAGATTTAGGTGTTGCGTACTTGTGTTGTTGTTGCCTGGGACTCCAAAATCTTTTTGCTATCAATGTAGTATTGATTAGGATGGTTGATACCAGAGTCGCAAGAAGCCCCATGAACGGCTTCAAATGTAAGGGTGCATGCCAACTGCAGAAATAACAACCTTTGTTTATAATAATACTCAACAAATCGTTGCGAAAAATCATGGAAAATAAAAGAAATTCTAACGACGTATTCGACCTGGTAATGTTTGTTCCGCACTTTATCCACAACGTCTTCAAGTGCACGGCTGCCCACTCCCATCTTGTTAAGAGCAGCCCTGAGGTTATCCTCACTGCATAAGCAGGGCAATGAGGAAGCAAATTAGATCACAAAGTATGACGAAATTCGCCCCGTAAAAAAAAAAATTCAACCTGAAATGACGATAAGGGCACCCATGATGATCTCCTGCTCCCGGTGTTGAGGATATTATCTTTTGACAAGAATAGGGTGTGTAATCCTGCATATATTGATAAGAAGAAGTAACTATCAAGATGTGAAATACTACAGCAGATTATTCAATAGTAATAGTTTGTATGGTATAAGAAAAATGGACGAGTATGTGTTATAATGATTGAGGAAAGGAAGGAGATTAAATACCGTCCGTTTCCCTTCCTTTCCATAGTTGTGGCGTATGCTATATGCATATTCCTTGTCAAACTTTTCGGCCCCGACCTAGATAGCAGAACAGATATAAGAAATAGTAAACAAGGTAACGCATTTTTGCACTAAACGCTGAAGCTGAATAAGTCGAACTTGAAATAGAATATAGCATTTAGGACACCTTTCGGGAGAATTCTGATTTCCAGAATGCAAGGGCGTCTTCCAACTTGAGCCCAACACCCTAGTCATATAGTTGATAATTGTCAGTTTCAGAAAAGAAAAATTGAAGCTCTGTACTGTTTCCAGATGCTTTTCAAATATAAGGCATGGTATCTGTCATACGTATAAAGCATGGTATCTGTTACAGATAAACACTAATTCAAAAGTACCTTGAGAAAGAGACCTAGTTGCATTCGTCCTCCATGCTTCAAGTGATGATCCTCCCTTAGCTGCACAAGGAAGCATATGGTACGGAAAAAAATTCCAAAATCAAAGAAGGATAGCAAAATCTATTTTCAAAAAGAAACTACCTTTGCAAACAAGTGCCGCATGCAAAGAGGGAAAGAACTTCTGGCAACTTGGTCAATGTCCTTCAATGATATATCAGCGTATTCCTTTGGCTGCAAACATAGGGAATGAGAACAGAATTGATGAACGAGATTGAACCTCAACTACTGGTAAGTCAAAGACGTAGGTTGTAATATCTCCCTTTCAAATTACCTGGCTGTAATCATGACCTAAATAGCTCGTGGACAGTGCCTCAACAATCTACATGCGAAGACAATAACTTCAGATACTATAAAATTCTGAAAGTGATAATGACAGAACAAATCGTACAGGGGTCAGTCGGTCCTTCTCTTGCTCTCTAATTGTTGATGTCCATTTTCTGAAAAAATTTGCAGGTTAGAAAGTCACCAAACCAGTTCTGGTGACCAAATAGAGGAAAATAATTCTTGAAACCCAACAAACTTTATTTTAGTAATCCCATCTATCAAGGAAAATTTGTAAAAACTAAAAACTTGTTTCTTCTAAGTCAATGCTCTATAAAGTGTTCAACAGCAGGGATAAATTACTCATTGAATTGATCAGACAAAAGATATAACTGCAAACCAAGATATAATAGGAACCTGTTTGTCAGTACAAGTGCTTTTGATAGATGGCTGCGATAATGAGTAGCTAGCACAGAAATGACCTGCAAAAAGAATAATTCTATCACGATTCATGAAATGACGAAGTTCAAAAGCTACGGAGAAAGTCATCGAACACCATGTTTCACCTGATTCGTAGCAACATATGCATAACCTTTCATGATAAACACTCTACGACTGGCAACAAGGTCAGAAACTTGTTCGAAAGGTACCTTAACGTAAACAAAGGAGAAAAAAAAGTTTACAAAGTTTAATAGCAACCAGCGGAAGTCATTGATAAATATTTTCATATAGTTGATAGTTCTTTCAGAAATTCTAGTGCCTAGGCTATCTTATTTACGATGAATTTTGAGCATCCTTCATTCCTGCAAGCATAATGCAAAGCGTTTGAAATACGGGATTACAGACAGCTTAACTTTACCTTGTAATATGTGTTGTCGCCTGCAACATCAAATAAAAGAAAAGAAGATATAAGTAAGACCGAAGTGCCGATGAAATATGATTGATTATATATGAACTTGAATGTTTTTAATGTCCTAAGCAGAGACCAAGGAACTACCGCTGGATAATGATTGACCAGTGGAGCGTATTACTTGGTTCAACCTGTCTCTTACACTCTGAAAGCAAATCAAGAAACCTTATATCATGAATATTAGGTCGTACATTGGAATATCAAAAGGAGCTCGTGCATATGGTAATATTTTCAGTACATAAAACATAAAGTACCTCGTATTCTGCACTGCTTACGATTTTGTAAGGCAGATCAAACTCCGCTAATAATGCCCTCTGCAGAGAAAAGGCAGAAAATAAGATGAATTAAACAGATGAAAAAAATAGTAAAATGTGCATCATGGCTGATCAGACTACTCAAATGGCCAACCACACCTGTGCTGCAGGACTCTCAGATTCAAAGCGGTATCGGAAAAGTATTGTCTCCATCGAAAGAAACCACTTCCTTAATTCTTCCCTGCAGTATATAAAAGAACACTGATTTATTACATTCTAATTTGACAGAATTAAACAGTGACTTGAATGAGGAAACTGAAAAGAGTTAAAGTAATCAATGCAATAGCTCACTCTCTGCAGTAGACAAGGCGTAAAACAAAATGTGAAATGATATCCTTGTTCAAAACTTGAGATGGGTCTGAGTGCCTCATATTAACCTTCAATAATTCCTTAATCTGTCACATTACAGAAATAAATCAAGTAACTAAGGAAAGAAAACCCATAAACTTTCAGAAATCCATATACTGCACAACAGAAATAATAATAGATAATAACAATGACAGTCACGCCAACATCAGCATAACGTGAATAATCAATGAAGGTGAACATCAGCAACAATGATAACAATATTGTACCAATATTTCCATCTCGTTGTGTTTCTTCCCGCGAGATAGTCCATCTGATATCCCTTTCAATACTGCACCAAAGAATTAAATAAATAAACAGATGCCATAGATTTCGTATACTACAAACAAGTAATGCAAAACATTGATAATAAAAACAGAGTAACCGCACAATCGAACACAAATTAAAAAAAGAACATGCACAAACACAACATCTACAGAGAAACACGAATTATACCTCGAAGCCGATGAATTGCGTAAACCTCGAAATCTTCAAGCCTAACTTCGAGCTCCGGTGCAGACCGGTAAAGCGGCAGAGTCAAAACAGCGTCGTCCACTGTGGATTTCCTTCGAGATCCAACGACTTCCATAGCGACTGATTATCAATGTTGACCGTTAGGATACGAAAATGAACGAAGAAGATGGCAGTGAAAGGATGATTGAGAAGGGAACTCTACCTCCATTGGCGGGAAAAACTGAATCCCTTCCCTCCACTATACCACGATTTGGGCTTTAAAGGCCAAAACTTTAACAATTCATTTAAATATTTCCAGTCTGTTGCGCTTTCCTTTTGGGCCAATTGGGCCTATAACTACAATAGGGCCATTTTCTGCCAGAGGCAATTACGATTTATAATAAATCTAAGGGTTTACGCATAAATTGCATAACAATTTGTAATTCAGTACTTTGTCAATATTTCTGTATATGCAGGTACTTATTAGAATAAATTTTTTGCATAGGTACCCGATCCGCCGCATGGTACGCCATATAACCCATTTAGGTACATATATCAACGCATTGTGGTACGTAATACAGTAATGGTACACACATAACACATTAAGGTACCTTATAGATTACGTATAGGGTACCGTATAAACGCGTGACGTGGTATGCAATACACACATAAAAAGGTACGCCAAGACTGAGAAACATGATACAAACAGTTGACGTGTACTTATATGTAAAGATTTCTGACATAGGTACTGATTTGTAAATTTTTTATTCAATTGCGAATGTTTCTGACATCCGTGGGCACATGTTGTGTGACATTTTTTTGTGGCACGTCAACATATCAAATCAATCCCCGACGAGTTCACTAATCTCAGGTTATAAATCAATAAAAATCCCATTGTATGCTGATTTGACACGTTGATGTGGTTGGTGCTCACGAAGGTGCTCACGCCGTAACATTACTATACATATTTATGGTTTAGGCCTATATATGTAACTATAACTGACATCATCATACGTGTGAATGAAGTTATTTGCTTAATTACGCGATGACAGCGGCAGTAAACTACGAAGCTAGCCACCTTTTTTGTCTTAGGGAAGGTAAATCAAGGGCTGTTTAAATGCCAATAAACAAGGTTTGGCATAAAATAAATAACCAAACCTCAATAGTTAAGACAAGCTTGTCCTAACTTTCTAGAAATAAACCTTAATTAGTACAATCGTTTCTTACCATTATTTATTATTTACTCATTTGATCCCCACATTATCTGAAAGAAATAAAATTAATTCTATGTTTTGTTATAATTTTTTAGTTTTCATCTGACTTCGAGACTGTTGAAATTCCTGTGGCTGATAAAAGAAGGTGTTGGATATTTTTCTGCTCATATCATATTGTTTGGCCACTAGAGTAGGCATAGTAAAAACTTCAACGTATTAAATGCATAATCAATTATCCGAAAAAAGGATATATAATTAACTGATATATTCATGAGTTTGGCTTTGGACCCATATATTTAAACGGCCTGCTGGGATTTATTTTATTTTAATCAACTTGATTTGGTTTACACGGTTATGATAATACAACTTACAAACAATAATTGATTTTTTATTTACTAGGGATAAGATAAATACGTTGTATATTATCAATAAAGATAAAAAATATTAACTAAGAACAAAAACCGACAGTAGCAACGAGACAAAAAATTTGTTATGTAAATTACGATTTATAGAAAAATAAGAAAGGAGACTCATTTCCATCTCACTGTTTCCACTTAGTTTCTGCCTTGTGCAATTTTTTGTCAGAAACAAATATACAAAATATGTTCGTCCTTTGGCTATAGCACAATCTCGCCCGTCCATGTCACCCTTCGCAATATCCCAACCGTTTAGTAATTGGACTTTTATGGCCCTCACCGTAAGCTATCGTGGACGCGCGCACACTCCATCACCACCCCACACCCCCAAAGCTATCATGTATAAGAAGCACAGAGGGCACAGTTGCTCACGTTATTATTATTGCCTTGCCACTTCCTTTTAACTTTCCACTTTCTTCTTTTGGCAAACAAAGAGGTGATTGATTATCTCTTTCTATCCAAACAGTATTCAACGCTCCATAGGCACGCATAGCTAGCTGTTTTTGAATCGCAGGCAAGTCTCACTGAAGCAACGCAATGGTAAGTTGAGCTTTTCTTTGATTTTTCTGCAGTAATCATTGGTGTTTAGGGCTTTCGGGTTATGCTAGAAAGCTAGCAAGCAAAACGTGGTTATGCTGATTACTATGTGTATATATCGTTGGCAGCAGAGGAATAATATATATCTTTTAACAGAAGTGAGTGATTGGCATCTGAAACACTTTGCTTAAAAACTGATGATTAAGCCTTGTGAAATTTGGTAAAAAGGATTGTTATTTACTTTTGATGACTAAACAACTTTGTCGTTTTATTAACTTCTTTTACCTCTGTGATGGTGCTGCCTTGCGACTGAGGTGTTTCCACGTCGTCTGCGTGTTTTTCCCTTATCCGTGTTTTTGCCCGCCGACGTCGTTTTCGGAGTTTTTCTCTGCTTGTTGCTGGTTTGGTTGTTGATTTCGATGCTCAATTCTAATTAGAAAAAGTTATTTAAGTTGGGGGACCATAAACAGTAAACTGCCACTGTCAACCACCAGTACGTTTTATTTGTTTTATATTCACGATGTTCAACTCAATGAAGATCTTGTCTGTGCTATAGCCTATAAGCACGAGTAATTTCTTTCTTTTTTACTACTTTCTGTGGTAAAGCATGTAATAAGCCTTTGAAGTCGGGCTTACTTTTGACAGATTTTTACTGCTTTCCAAGGATATACGGTCCTTCTATAAAGAATTTTAACTGTCAGGATTCAGGTGTGAGCGTGACTTCATCGAGTGACATGTTTGGGAGAAGGAAGATTTGTTGTTGCACATAGTTATCATAAGTTTTTTTTAAATATTCAAATGGAACTGTTCTCTGGTAATTATTACTTACTATATTTTTGGCTTTACACTAGGCCAAAAGTCGTTGAAAACGACTTAAGAAGAGTCCGATTTATGCATCTAGTTGTATTTTTTCTCCAGACCTCATCGATTGAGCTCGTCTTTTAGTTTCTTTCTATCTGATCTAATTCTTTAACAGATTAGTAGGCGAAGAGCATCGACTTTTGGGTAAAGATAAGAGGGCGACAGAAAACGTGGGGAAGTAAGAAAATCTTGAAGAGGTTGTTAGAAAGAAGAATCTTTTTAGGGATAGTTTAAGCAAGTTTTCTTCCTTTTTCCAGTACGAAGATGGAGGTTTCGGGTGGTGGGTATTACACATTAATTTTGAAGTAAAGAGATTTAGTTATCTGGTCTGGCTAAGTAAAGTGCGCTAAAGTTGGGAACTTTGCTATTCGCCTTCCGTAACCTTATCTATATATGAATAAGGAAAGCTGGTGCTCTGTTCTTGACTGATGCGCATGATTTGAACATTTCATAACTGTCGAGCTTTAGGTTATCGTCTTGTTTTGTACTTCGTGTGGTGGGGTTAGGCTATAGTACTGTTTACTTCTTATTGGGGGCAGTTGGTAATTTTATTATCCAATCGTAAGTTCTGCAATTGACTTCCATCGTTTGTGGCTTTTGTGTAATTTTGAGGGTCTAGTACGTGTTCTTGGGACGAGTTATATAGTGTTGTTCAAGCCTGTTGTTTCAGGTAGTTTACTGCTCGTTCTGACCTTCTTCTTCTTCCCCTTTTGAGTGTTCATGTTAGTGTTTGATTGATGATCTCTTGAAAATTCTTTGTTAATTCGGAAACCAAAAATATGTGGAATACCTTAATCTATGTGAATTCTTATGAAGGATTGATTGGAGTTGACTTTGTGTTTCACAGATCTAAGTGTATGATGCTTTCATCGTACAAGGTTCAAACAACTTTGAGATTAGATGGGTCATCTCTTTGACATGGAGTGGAACACAAAATGGGATTGGGATAACTACAGCGCATTCGGTCCAAAGCCGCTCGAAAGCCCCAAGAAGATGCAGCAGTTAAGTGATTGGATGATAGGTGATGAAGGAGACATTGATGCTAGATCTTTCAATCTCTCAGGTGGTGTTGGCGTTAGTAACTGGAATGTTTCTTCATCAAAGAGCTCAGTTTCAGCTTCAACTGATACTTCAGCAAAAGATGGGACATCAAACTTCAAGCTCTTGACATTCGACAACTGTCTGAGAAACATAAGCAAGCAAGGTGAGATAATAGGATCCGAAGTTTCTGGAAATTCTCCACCATTCGAGGCTTCTGTTGGATCGGTCGAACCTTCGATTGCTTTGGAGCTAGGAAAACGCACTTTTGATAACAGTGTTAAGACTCCATCTGCGTCTGGGATGTCTAGTTCTTCGTGCCTGAAGAAACTGAAATCATCTACGCAGAACATTCCCATACCTCGCTGTTTGGTTGAGGGCTGCAATGCTGACCTTGCTGTTGCTAAAGAGTATCACCGAAAGCACAGAGTCTGCGATAGCCATTCGAAATTACCCAAGGTTATCATCAGAGGACTTGAACACCGCTTTTGCCAACAGTGTAGCAGGTAAATTTTGCAAGGAAAATGGCCGAATTTTTACATGGCCACATTATTACCGTTTTTGGTTAACAAATCACAAGACTTGAATTTTTATTACCTTGGAAGGTTTCATGCTCTCTCTGAGTTTGATGAGAAGAAGCGAAGCTGTCGTAAAAGGCTTTCTGAGCATAATGCTAGGCGACGCAAGCCACCTCCAGACGCTATTCGCTTAACTCCACGGGCTTTTCTCCATCATTATATGGTATAAGAAAAATTCTATTATTCGAAGTTCTTTTTCTTCTTTTAAATGAAGCGACTCATTACATGTAAAGATCACAAAATTTCCTTTTCTTTCACAGGCTCTGAAGGTAGGCAACAGATGAGTTTCTTGTTGAACAACACTCTGCTTATTCAACCTCGTACTACTTCTTCTCCAGTATTCAACTCCAAATTCACAATCACGAAAGGATCATCGTCCTACAGCGACGATGGAGGCGACCGTAATGAGCAGTTCCACATGTTTGGAGTGAAAACTCCTCAACGCCCCATCGACACACACGGTGGAAAAGCCAATGGACTAACCGTCTCCAAGAGAAACGATCATAAGTTCTCGAATCCAGGTCAGATTTATCTAATTTAGTCTCCTCTCCGTATACAAAATAATTTAACATTTTTCGCCATTCAAGTTATCCCAAAATGTTTGTTAAAACTCCTCAAAATTCTTTGCAGGCTCAAAGGGAAATCCGATCTCGTCCCAGTTCAATGCTGCAGCATCAGCATCGGAGTGCGGGCGTGCTCTCTCTCTTCTGTCAACAACAACAACCTCATTACCCTGGATTTTAACTGGGCAGCAACAACCAGCAAGTGATCATCAGTCTATTGTTAACATGATGCTGCCCAGCAGTAGTAGTGCTGCTACTGCCAACCATCAGATTCAAACTATCCCAGAAGGCGTACCACTGCACTCTTCTCCTCACGAGCTTTGGCTTAGCTGCAGAAACCATCGCAACAACACCTCTACCGTAAGTTTTCAGGAAAGCCATTTGATCTCTACGCCTCCTTATGAGGCTGACTTCTATTCCAACATGTTGAACTGACCTGTATTGCAGAAGTCGGTTAATTCATGTTTTGCTAGAAAATGTTGCGACTTCGGGATATGTTTAAGAACTAGGTTTGTTGACGGAAATTGCTGCTTACAAGGATTTTTGTCGAATTTGCGTCTGACTTTGTTAATTCGCTTTGAAAGCTTGGTAATGTTTTCTCCTACCCCTAAAAAGATAATCGAGGTAATAGACCGTTGATATTTGAAGGTTTTATTGTTAAACCTGCGATTGGTTAATGTGATGAAAATTTCTACCATCGTACAAAATGTACGATGATGCTTGACGAGTTTGGTCCCCTTCCATGGTAAAACAGAAAATGGAAAGTAATACCAACCTGTGTTAAGATAGTTAAATTTTCACGGACGAGAACTTTGTACGCTTTCTTACAGAGAACTCGAAACAAACCGACCTGAGGCACTAAGGCTGCACACAAATGCCTTTCGTAATCGAATATCATGTGAACGAATACTCAGCAGCAAAATACCGCTTACCATGAAAGCAAAAACTTATTACCCAAATGAAATCAAAGACCATAATATGACATCAGAATTCAAGAATCTGACAGTGAACAAGTAGTTGGACACATAGTGTTTCAACCTCATAAGGAGGAATACTGCAGAGTACGATTACAACTTGAGACGAATAGTAACAAGACAAAGTAGGCGACGACCTCTGCAACGACGAACGACACAATTGGACTGACTCTCAGACACCCGACACTGAGCAATGGCGGACAACGACGCGGACCTTCCCAAACATGTCTAGTACTCACTGGAACAGTAGACAACTTTCATCAATTATTTAAAAAAAAGAAAGTTGATGAATAGAGATATAAGAAATTTCACCACAGATGGTAATTTTTTACACGTAACTTGCAACTTCAGGTATTCGACGAAGACATTATTGTATTTACATGTGTACACGAGATCAAGAGAACAAAATTGCTGTAAGGGCGATTTAATACAGCATAAACACAATGCATGACAGACCTGATCATTTTCATTAGCTTCTTGTTGGTTGGCCTCAGAAGGCTTATCGGCGCCACAGTTCTGTCTGTTACATTTTGTCCTGAAAGGGTAGTTTACGTTGTTGCATTTCTCGCATTTCCAGCTTCCATCGGGCATGTCCGTTCCTGATTCACAATAGCGTTATCATGTCATAACATAAAGGGAAGCTCGAATACCATATGTGACAAGGGTGCTAAATTATAATACTAACTTGGATTCTTGCCCGGTTAGCTCCCTTCTTTGGAAAGTTGCATAGGCACATGCAGTTAGTTGACAATGATCAAAGAATCGGGGCCTCAAGACCATAAAAATCAAGGATTCCATACCTGGGACCCCGGCCTAGGTGTGTTGCACTTCCTCATGTTGCACATGGGTCTAAATGAAAAATTTACATTGCCACATTTGGGACAAGTCCAATCATTGTCACGAGTTCCATCTGTGTAGGTGTTCGTGAATCCAAATCTTGTTAGAAAACAAAAGAGTATCAGTGGAAATACATCCAGAGATGGACAGGCTACAACATACCACCAGATGCTCTCTGAGGTTTATCATCCGGGAAAAAAACAGGTCGGGAACCCTGCAAATAGTAACAAGAATATTATAGTAAGGCAAATCTGCAACATAATTTATAGCTAGGGAAACAATGGGGACATACAAAACAAGCATGGAACCAGACAAGGATAATCTGAATTGGTTTAAGTTAACAAAAGATATTCACCAGGGAAGGACTCATTGGAAAACCAAAGCCATATCGGTCCATCAGAGGTGGCATGCCATAGATACCACCTACAAGGAATGGAAGGCCTTCAGACAACGTAAACCAACGATAAATCCAATTGGATGATGTTGGTGGATGAAGAACATTTACCATTTCCCATAATCGAACTGCTTGCATATGGAGGGGGTGAAGATAAAGGCAATGGCCTGAATGGGCTACCTCCAGAAAGACGACTTCCGTAGTTGTACGGATAAACCGATCCCCCAGAGAAAGGCATATCATATGGAGTAATAGATGCCCCATTGAACAGTGAAGAGCCGTAAGGAGGTACACCCATATACATTGAGGAGGCTGCACTTGATCCTACATAAGGAGCTGCAGCGGAGTACCCATGAGGTGCATGCATTGGTTTGGCAGCAGGTTTCTGTAATAGAAAAACACCAGATTATTTCTGAAAAAAATTCCAGCAACACTGAAATTTGAAAATAGCTACAATAAAAAAAAATTCAAAGCAAGCATCAATAAGACGCTGTTTTCAGGGAAAGCTAAGAGAAATAACTTTGAAAATAAAATGCATATATCGTCATGTTAAAGAGAAATAACTTCGACAGAGTGTCGTATGACAAGCCGAAAAAATACAAACAGCGAAGGAAAATTCAGCAGATGCTACAGCTTATGTTCTTACAGCACTGTGATCAGATGGTCTAGATTGAGTGCAGTTCCGCATATTACAGGTTGTCCTAAACGAGAAATTCACATTGCCACAGCTAGGACATGTCCAATCATCCTCCCTGCGGCCATCTACAACAAAAAACAACATGCTCAAATATGCGGCAATTAAAAATCATTGCATAGTGCCAAATGGTAAAAGATCCTACCATCTGTGCGTGCACGCTTAGCAGCTGATGAATTTCTACTATCAACCTGAATTGAGCCAATACACACATAACCATCGTCAATATTAAGCACCAAAACAAATATATAGTAGATAGATCCCCATCATCGTTCCTTTTGCCAGATTACGCCATATTAGCCTCTAGATTCCAGGAAAATAACAATTCCTCAAAATCAATCCGTTACATAAAACTTGATAGAATGACTTTAGAACCTTGTGCGCTGAAACAACGCACAAGCCGCGTAAAACTTGACACCAATTTATTCAATTAACAAATAACAACTACACGACGATGAAAGATTACCTGAGACATGTCCGAAAACAGAGCTTCAATTGGTAAAAGAGAAAGATGAGGAGCAATTTCCCCCGCTTGCTAGGGCTCGGACAGATTTAGAGAGAGAAGGGGAAGCATGTGACCTGATTTCAGCTGAGTTCCATTTTAGTAAGCCAAAAAATATACTCCCCTCTCCCAGCAATATTTAAAGTTGCTATCACGCAAATTGAGGTGATATTATATAGTGATAATGAGATTAGATATAAATAACTTGCTTAAATTTATAATATTTTTTTAATTATTCTCATCATTTATTTTTTTTTCTAATTACATTTAAAATGGTGTTTAATATTTTACCCACCCGAAATAAAAAATTGTGATAAAATTAGTGAGACAGGATAATTATGTATTTTTTATGTGCCTAACCGGATACGCTAATATTTGGTGCTTCCAATTTTTTTCTTAGGATGAGAAAGAAAAAAAGGAATTTTTACATATAAATATCCATTTGAAAAAAAATTGTAAATCAGTACCATGTCGACTTTTTTTATATATAGATAACAGAATAAATTTTTTGCAGATAAGTACCCGATCCGCAGTAGGTACGCCGTATAACACATTTAGGTACCATATATCAACGTATTTTGGTACATCAATACAGGTAGAATTGGTACCCCGCTACAGCTTGCCGCAAGGTACCGCATGTAACGTATATAGGTACCATATACGGGTACCATATAGATGCGTAACGCGGTACGCAATACACATATGAAAAGGTACGTTAACACCAGGAAAATGGTACCCCCTATCGAACGGGTACTTAACTAAAAATTTTCTGACATGGATACATAGGTGTAAAAATTTTATTCAATTAGGTATTTTTCTATAGATTACACAGAAAAAAATTCTTAGGGCAAAAAAAAATGGAAAACGCCCGCACGTGTTTTTGTCACCCAAATATCTTTTTCGTGTAGGATCGAAAGACCATTGGGCTCTTTCTCAGGCCATTTGGTCTCTATCTTTGGCCCATTGGGCTCTATGGCCCATAGTTGATATATTTCATAAGAAATTTATTTTGCTTAATAGGATCAATTGTAAATAGGCAGCACATGGTGTATAAGCCAAAACCAGATTTTTTTTCGTAAATTATAATTCATCATTCATTACGAGACGAGAGGGCGAGAAGTAGAAAAAGTTAAAAGAGTCAAAAAACAAACAGTCTCCAATTTTAAAACCAAGCCAAATCAAGAAAAAAAAAAATACTTCAGGCACTGTAATAACTACGACACAGTAGTACACAGTTTCGTGTCATGTGAATTGATCAAGCAACGAACGTGGGCAAGGCGTTGGAAGAAGAGACGAGGAGGAGAGCGATGGCAACGGTAATCATCAGACATCTACCAAACTGGGGCGGCTCGCAAGAAAACCATCCATCGCTGCTGCCACTATTGACCGTCGACGACGACGGTGACGATGGCAAAGGCGTCGTTGTCGGCGACGAAATCCCAGACGTATCTGTGAAGATGGCAGCCGCCGGCGAATTGGGAGCTAAATGCAGCAGTTCTGTTCGTAAAAGAGAGACGAAAATGGTCATTTACGCATCTGAAAAACCCTAAAGAACGAATAAGAAAACAGTACAGTTTGGTTATTGCTGCTTACTAGCGCAGTCGCTGATGCTGGCGTTGGTCATCTTACAGGCGGCGGGGAGCTGAACGAGGCGCGTCTCCTCCACGCCCAGGCTCTTCACGGCGGGGTTGGAGCCGTTGTGTACCTGCTGTATTATGTAACATAGGCAAGATGGGTCGGCGTTCTTCAGCTCTGCCGCGGAGTCGCAGCAGTCTTTCGTCGGCGCGTTGGCTTTGTTGGTCGCAAAGGGCAAGCAAGGCATAACCTTCTCAAACTCCGTCGCGCACTTTGCACCTGCGACCGGCGAGTCGTCGGCCGTGGCAGCAGCTAATAATCCGACCGCTGCTGCCATTAGCATGGCACCCAATAAGCAAGATTTCTTCATGTTAGAGCGAGCACTGATGAAAGAACTGAGTTTGTTTTTGTGGGGTTTTTTTTTTTTTTTTGAAATGATTTGCATGAAGATGGTAATACTAATAAGGGGAAGTGAAGTAGTTGAGCATTTAAGGCGGACTCTGTGAAACTTCGTGTCCCTATGGTGGTAGGGTAGTAATGGTAATAACTGTACACAGTAATGGTATCGTCTTTGCATTTATAATTAAGGTTCAGCTAGCTGTAATATTGTTGAGAAACTTTATGATTGTCTTAGATTAGATTTATGGCTTCCACTTCCACGTGGGAAGTGTAAGGTTTCTACTGATCAAGAACATAAGTTGAGTTTCTACATTCTAACTTCGTATTGAGAAGTTGAGTGAAGAGGACAATAACAAGCAATTAGTACGTAGTAAGTAAAGATCAAAATACAACGTAAGAAGAAGAGGAGATTAAGATTGAGACAGATGTCTATTTTTCATAAGAAATATTTCATCCTATCGTCTCTTCTCATAGCATTGTACACTGCTTGAACCTGAGAAGAAGAGCACTATTCGTCACTTACGATTATGAAATTATTTCGACCACCGTAAAGCAGCACAAGATCATACATACAATTCCATCGCGACAATATTTTCTAACCTGCTCGCTGGAGAAAACCTGAACGGGACCGATCTTGACAGATACATATTTTCCACCCGAAGATATATTCTGCCTAACTTGACCCTAACATCAAACAAAAAACGCCCAATTCATATTTGTTCGGTGTTTTTTCTATCGTTAGGACGTGAGGGAAAGAATTAGCTGAAAGAGTAAGAGATGCGAATATTGCCTACTTTGGGTATTTGCTGTTGAAGAACTGATTCAACGGCGACGACCATGGCCTGCACGAAATCGTCCCCACCCGTTCCAATTGCTGTGAATCCTCTAACCGTTGGATATGAGTTCACCTGCAATTTTTAGTACAGTGAGTGATTTCATTCGTTTCGCTGATGTAGTAAACTAAAGAGTTCGATTCTTCCACGCATATGCAGCGAGTAAACGCAGCCTTTGAGTTTGCAGAAACAGAGATGGTAGAGGCGTAAAACTGAAGAGCGAACCTTCTTGTCTAGAGTGAGCCATTCGTTGGTCGAGTCGTCTGTAACCGTACCTCCGATGATCATATTCGTAGTTTGTCCCACTCGTCCCTCTGTCTTCGATACTTCTGAAGATTATTCCCCAGAAGAACAATTACGATTAAGTATGAAGAGAAATCGAACTGGCAATACCATCATTTTTTCTCGGCAAGCATTGAATACAACTTATCACATCTCAGCTCATTCGCAAACAATCACGCAAGCATAAAGCTCCGACATATTTGATTAAACCTAATTGTTGCGTGAATCTAACAGAAAATTGGGGCATTATTTTTCTTTCTTTCGTACTCTGATATAATAGAAAAGCAGACCATCAATTGATATTGGTAACTTGCCTGAAATTGCCTTCAGAATAGCTTCTTGAGGAGGGCCCTGCTCAGAATCATCGGAGGATGAAGAAGGGGCATCGTTTCCATCCGAACATTTGGCGGAAAAACGGCGAATTTTCCCTTTACAGGAACAATTTGGAATCTGCTTCGATGCCCTTGAAATAAATTGTACGTTGAAGGGGCATTTTTTGGTCGAAATTGGCCGAGATAGTAACCCTAGCTCCGTAATAGACACGGCCCTCAACACAGTTCTGAACGCAATCGCCATTCTTGACTGAGAGATTCTCCAATTCCCGAGTTTTCAGTCTTGCGTTTATCCAGTTCAGACTTCAGACATTCATATGTTTCTTTCCGTAAATCTATTGCGTTAACTACAATCAACGATTATTATAATTGTTGGTTTACTGCTCAGCGATTCTTTGTAGTAGATATTAATGTAAATTAGATCATATCCATCGTTAAAGATTGAGAAAGTCGCTAAAGGTAATGATTTTTGTGATGTCTATCTATAAATACCCAATTGATTAAAAATTTACAAATTTATTATTTCAGAAATTTTTACGGATAGTTTTACTGTTTGTACCAACTTTCTCAGTCTTGCCGTACATTTTTATGTATGTATTACGTACCACGTCACGCGTTTATACGGTACCCTATACAGTTACTATATGATCACTTAATGTGTTAAATATTAGGTACCATTTTCTCAACATATTACGTACAACAATACGTTCATATAGAATACCTATTCGTATTATATGCCGTACCTGCGGTGTATCGGGTACCTATGTGCAAAAATTTATTCTCTTACGTGCCTACGTATAAAAAAATACTGACATGGTACTAAATTCCAAAATTTTATCCAAATGGATATTATGCGGAAAGACCCCGTGATTTTTCAGGAATTAAATAAACCCTATAAACACACAAGTAAGGTAAGGATCGTGCTAAATAATAAGAATAAACACAAAAAAGGGGTCAAAAAACGTATAGAATTCTAGATGGGAACTCAAACAAAAAATATCTATTGAACTAGCTTCCGTCATAAAAAAAATCAAAATTGATCTGTGCAACACGTTTATGCAAAACTGGACAGCCGGACAAAAGTGGAAGAACGGCATACAACACTCCAAAAGCAAGAGAAACGCCCAACACTTTCCCAAGATGTTTGCGTGTACTCGTCAACCACCTAACATCATCATTATATAAACAAGCCAAAGACCAAACACCTCTTCTAAATTCTAATCTCTCTTCCCTTCCTCAGAAGAAAAGAAATCAAAAATCATTTCGAAACAAACGAACGACATACAATCCTTTTTCCTTACAATTCATGGATCCGATGATTCTATCTCAGGTCGCCACTGGCCTCAGCGTTTTGACCGGCGCAGTCCTCGTCAAGCAAGCCATGGACAACCACCTCATGGGTCCGGGTCGGGTCCCGAGATGTCCCAGGTGCAACGGTACGGGTCGGACCTCGTGCATGTGCGTGCGGTGGTCCGACGGAGACTACGGCTGTCGAACCTGCGCCGGCTCGGGGAGGACGTCTTGCAGCAGCTGCGGTGGGTCGGGCACCGGCCGGCCCATACCCGCCCAGATCTCCGTTCGTCAGCCACCTGTGAATCGCTCTATGTGAGGGAATATTGAGCGTTTGATATAATATGAGCTCGCTTTTCTTTTGGGTTTTTTCCTTTCGCCTGTCGTTTGTATGTAGAACAATAGTCGCCATTGTTGTTAGTTAGTACAGGAGATATATCAATAGGGGTGTAATGAAAATTTAGCTGCAGCAATGGTCTTTTCATGGGCTACGGTGAGATCTACATATATCATGTTGATAGGAAACTAACCTCAAAGTCAACATATCGTAAGGACCAAAAGACATAGTTCAGAGCACTAACTCGCAAACTCAGTCTCCACCATTACCTTGTACAGGACCAGAAAGACCTTCTACATATTATCAGATAATAAGCACCCATATATAAAGCAAAGGCAGAGAAGAGCAGAGCAGCAACTCTCTATTCTTTATCGCTATCGCTGGAGCTTTCGCCCATGTCGTCCGTTTTCTTGCTCGCGCCCTTCTCAGTTTGCTTATAAGCCTTGTTTATCTCTTCGATGGGCACCAAAGGAACGTAGGTAAAGACTCCATACCCTTTCCCTGCCATGTCTATGACAAGCTTGTTGTACTTCTCGGACAAGTGAAGGGCCATTTCGGGAACTCCGCGGAGGGCGGGATACTTGTTCAGTTTGGACCAGACGAAGGCTAATTGGGTTACCGCGATGCGCTTGGAGATGGTACGAGCTCGTGATATTGCGGCCAGCGGGCCCGAGACCTTGGCTTCGTCTGCTACGTCTTGGGTTATTTTCGTCGCCTCGATGAGGATTAGTTTGGCCTTGTGGGCTAGTTTCTTGGCCGTGGGTGGTGCGTACTCATCTAACTTGACGGCTGCTTGACCCACCTGAGATAGACAAAAGGACGTATTGTGAATTGCGCAGATACTCGAGAAAGCGAACACAGTTCTTATACACAGTTAAGCATACGTATCCCCGACTGTAAAACAAAAAAGTGTGAAGAGCAAGCCAGCTACAGATTACATCGATCGCTTAGAAAAAAAATATACTAAGTAAACATGTACAGAAATCGTATCAGCTTTTAAAACCACGGTGCAAAGAATACATCATCGTCGTCGTCATGATCATCATAATCAATCGTCATCACATTTCCCAATCAATCATCATCATCATCACCATCATCTTATACAAACAGCCAATCACGATTTTATATTGCATAGATCGGCGGCAAAAATCGAGGATTAAAAGGAAAACGCAGATGAATTGATTTATTACCTTGCGATCGAGGAAGACGAGAGTATTATCAGGAACACTTCTGAATCTCTCATAGACTGGACGCACGACAGATCTAACAGATTTCTCCACGCTCTCGACCTTGGGCTTTACGGAACCAGAGTTCTGCTTGGCGTAGTCGTAGACGCTGCTGACCAAAACGACGGCGTTGAGAGTCAGTACCCTCACGAACCCCAGGTACTTGAGCTGCACGTGCTTGTCTTCCACCGAACCAACCTAACAACAACAGAGTGAAATGATTCGTCAGAAGAAAAAAGAAAACGACGCCACTGAAGCGAGCGAATGAAACAGACCTGAGATGAAGCCATGCTCATCGCCTGTTGTTGATGATCTAATTATATATAATATTTTAGCCTTTCGCTTCCTATTAGATCCGATTCTTTATGCGTTTTCCGATTGAACGATGGATCTTCGTCTTGGGCGTTACGAACTAGGAGGACAGTTGCAGTATTGGAGTGAGGAGGTTGGGCGGATTTACTTAAATTAAACGCGTGAGGGTAGTATTGGAATAGAGCATGTGACACGTGTCGTTTCCAGAGTGTGGAAGTTTCTGGATAGTCGGGAAATGTCTCGCAGGCATTGGTCAGCAGCAATTTATTATGAGATCATTTTCTTAGCCACTAATTAACTACGTCAGTCGAAATAATAACCCTTTGTTTAATTTTCTTTTGCCAGCACAGCACACTGGGAAGT
Source organism: Craterostigma plantagineum (assembly GCA_027422505.1). Lineage (NCBI taxonomy): Eukaryota > Viridiplantae > Streptophyta > Magnoliopsida > Lamiales > Linderniaceae > Craterostigma > Craterostigma plantagineum. The sequence continues at coordinate 58,107 of JAPQWV010001478.1, read as the reverse complement.
CAAAATAAAATCGAATTTACTACGAGACAAATAAACGTAAAGTACGGCCGAACGGACGCAGAAAGCTTCAACACTTGTGGCGCTTGGCGTATTGCGCGATGGGTTCTTTGACCTGGGAAGAAATACTCTGTTAGGGACTAAAGAAAATGTTATATGCATGCGTTGTATGGGGAGATGAGTGACCTACCTTGCTTGCTTTACGAAGCACGTTATTGTCCTGGGTTTGCATGCTGCTATCCACGTTGTTAGTAGTATTTCTGCCGCGGTCAGCCCCGGCGCAAAGCTCTCCCTAGAAGCCGCTGGCTGCATTTAATTTTATTTATGAAAACTTTAAGAATCACAAATAGGAAAAAAAAAAAAAAGAGCTGATGCTTCAGTTCTACTCTACCTCCTCAGGCCTACTGGTCGGAGTTATCCCACCGTGTTCTCTTTTCCTATTATTTACGCCGTTCTCAGTCATAGCAGCAGCAGAGTCAGTGGGGAACAATGCATTCGGCGGTGATCTGCCTCTTGTGCGTGTGATGTCCGACCCGATCGAGTGGAGCCCGCCACACGTCGACCAATCCTTTTGCTTGTTTCCTATCATTCCAATAGTTAAAAAAATACCATGGTTGTTTGGGATATATATTTAAAGATGACTGTGAGAGCTAGACAACCGATGGGCTCAATGTCTTGAGGCTTGCTCTTGCTCTTTGCTTCATTCTTATCCAAGTCCTGGAGTGGAGAATGAAAAAAAAAACAAGCACCTGTGAAAAACAAAAAGAAACGAAAAAAAGATGTGAGATGAATGCGCACCATAGCATCCATGTCCAAGAGTCTTGTGACCTCGGCCAGCTTGCTCTTGGCAAGATCAGAGTGAATCACCCGTTTTCCTATAAAAATATTGGACTTTTTATTGTCAGTTTATCATACAACTACTCGGCCTCTGTTATGTTTTTTTGTTCTTTTTACCTAGTCTCCTGTTGCTACTGGCCTCAAGAAAGCCATCATGTGTCATCTTGTCAATAAGCTTACGAGCCATAGCCAGATTAGCTACTCCATCCAGCTTGCTTTGAAGCTTAGCTATTGTTATGTGTTGCAGCGGAAGAGTGTGATATAAAGCCTGAGGACAGAAACCACGTTTATAAGTAGGAGGGATATGAAGACTTTCATATGTTCAAATAAAGGAAAAGAGAAAGAGATAGTACCTTCATGTACATGAGATCATCACTTGAATTACCAGATTTTCCATCATTTATCACCAATTTTCCATCGAGTTCTTCTTTGACAGCATCAAACTCGTAATCAGATTTCTGAGTATTCAGATTCGAACCATGAGAGACACCATACGAAAATCAAAACATGCTCTAAAATCATTAAGGTCGAAAAGAGAATGAAAGCCAACCTTTTTCTTATTAATAGCAAAAGTTTCACTGGCACCTTTTGATATAAGGCCATCCATCACGAGCTTGTCCAGGATATCTGAATCATTGCGGACCAATTTTCAGCAGGATAATTTGACAATGTTAGGAACTTATATCTATCAGTCAAGGATGGAAGACTTCATGTGATGTACCTTCAATCAAGACCTGCATCATAAAAAACCATTGATTTCAGACACGAAAAATTGGGTGCCCGGAAAACCAGCTGAGGTTTTTTTTTTATTATTTTTTATTTCAATGTCAAAAAAAGAGAAGAATTTGATCATACTTACCACGGAGATGTCAGGGAAATTTGCGAGGACATTGGTGAATTCAAATGTACCAAGGTGGTATGAGCTGATCCAGTCCCTGAGCCTACCCATCTGCTGTTCATCCTCTGCTGGATCCTGGGTATCATCTGAAGGAGAATTCGCTCATTAGAATAGTTGCTGATTTTACTGAGCAGGATGCCCATATAGGTTTGTATTAGTTTTTGCTCATTACATACCTTCATCAGCTGCACATTTATCTTCTTGAAGCTGCTTTTTCTCTGCCAGAGAAAAACATAAAGGTTAACAATGTACAGAAATGGAAAATATAGCTCGGAAGTTTGTTTCAGAGGCATGAGATACCTATAGGTGCTACAACGTATCGATCATCATCTGAATTGCTTGTCTGAAGTACCATGAGGACGATCAGGTAGTTCCATGAATCAGACATGTGGATGTACATCTAATACTAACTTGGAGAAGACATGAATAAAATTGCTAGAGCAGATGCACTCGTTACCTCACTGTCAGTTTCACTGTCTTCGTTCATTTCGAAAGAATCAGCACCCAAGCTCACTTCGTCATTGTTTTCGTCTTCGCAAGGATCAAGCACACTTTTAACCTGTTGAAGTGTATATTAGTAAATAGGCTCGCACATGCTGTAAAATTCTCTGTATGTTGATAGCACCATACCTTCAACGATAATATTAAATGCTTGCTATTGACTTTACCAGCTTCCATCTTCAAGGGACTTCTATTCCACTCATTATGAGATTCCTCTTCCGTGCATCCTCTGAAAAATGGTGGCTCGTAATCCATGGGCTGCAAGCATAGGTAAACCAGATGTGTCATAGATTCTGGAAATCATAATTCATTGGAATATAGTAACTCTATGAAGTTGAGTCCCTACAACCAGTCATTTGCAGGTGAAAACCACAAATCAAATGCAGGACTTCACCGAAGTACAGACCTACCGTTATGTCATCATAGTATAAGAGCTTCATCAGTATAGTACGCTGGACAAGTGAAACACATCGAATTAGCTTGATGAAAGGAAATGGAAATCAGAAATTAACTTAAAAAGTGTGCAAAAGTGACTTAATGTCCAGAAAAGTTATAACCTCTTCAGGCATCTTATCCAGTGTCCTCATTAGTTGAATTAGAGTGCGGACCATTTTGCATGCTGAGCTCCTGAAGTAGACGTTTATATAGCTCCTTTTACCTAATATTGAACTGCATAGTTTTTAAGGTCGAATAATGGAAACTCAAATACCTCATTTGGCTAGGAGTGATCTCTGTTCCAGCGTTAAAAGTGGTTCCCTTCTTCTTCCCACTACGATTGATATTCATTGAAACCTCTTGACTATCAGAATTGGAGTAACTGAACGAAACTGTAAGAAAGTAACTTTGTCAATATGTACTCAGAACAGCAAAGACACAAGGTGAGTCCTGTCAAGTGTCGTGAAATGTATAGTCGGAGAGAAATAACCAGAATTGACAAATTACTGTCAGTACTGTTGGACTGATACAAACTGTATTAAGGCATCAAATTAGCATTCACTTGCTAACGTACATGCATACTCTTCGATCATTGGTCCATCCACTGCTTCACAGATGCAGAACAAGAGCGTCTTCAGATACTTCTTCTGCAGAGCATCATAAACTCCTGCCCAAAAAATTACCGAGAAACACAATGAGCACTGGCTAATAGCCTTAAGGAACTTTTTCACATTCACGTGCTGGTGAACTTGCCTTTTTCCATCCAGTCAACAAGTCTACGTGATTCAGGATCCATAGGCATAAGCTTCTTAATCTTCATGTCTGTCCAGTTTTATAGAATAACCAAGTCTTAGAGTTGCAGAATAACAGGACACACTCAAGTAGCGTAGGTAACTTACCCAAAGCAGGAACAGACTTATCGTTGAAATATTTCTCGGGGAAAAGGCCTCTGATGTAGCTAATGTTGAATATGGCAATGCGCAACAGATTCCTCGTCTGATAGAAGAAAAAGGAATCGCACAATTTACATCAGATACGCGACGTTCCACATTGAAATAGATATCTAGATTAAATAGGATGTGACAGTTCGTAAAACGTAATATCGTACGAAAAACTACCAGTATCTGATATCTCTTACGCAATACCAAACACGACTGGAAACCACTTATATGGTAATAACCACATAGATTAAGAGCCAGAGATGCTGAAGCAATAATCTGAATCTGAATAGGTCCGACATGCACAGCAAATAACTAAATCGAGAAACATCAACGCCTCACTGTCTCTGTCGAGTCGAATAACAGTGCTAGTTAAAAGATTATATAACAGCAAGGCAGATTGATCTACGACGATTCAGCCATGGCGGCTCTAAATGCCAAACATTAGCGTCGATTGGAAGCACATACACAATAACAAAAAGCAACAAAAGAAACACGTAAAATGCTCAAGTCAGCTTCTAAAATTACCAGTAAAAGCGAATCCTGTTCAGTAATCTCCGATTCCTTCAACTTCTGAGCGACCACCTGAAATTCCACAGCGCCAAAAATGTCGGATAGAAAAAGCATCAGCCGTCCGAATCAACTCGAGGATTAATCATGCAGTAAAGTAAATCATGTAAATGAACATTTCGAACGAGCCAGTATCAGCGAGACATAGTTCTCTGAGCTCACCATTGCTTTAATTTCGTAATACAACGAGAGAGAAAGGAATTAGCTTAGCTGGTCAGAGAAAACGTAGAATAACGGGAAGCGAGCGCAATGGAGGATTATATATACAGAAAGAGTTTAACCGTGGTTAGCTAAATACTCAGAGCTATGTAAGTACTTTTTTTTACCATGGTTAAATATCACGCGCACGGGCACGGTGCACTCTCGGTGACTTTCATGGGTTGCATAAGCCCCAATCTGTTCCATTTAGGGGTACTTTCGACTTTTACGTATTGAGATATTGGCTATTGGCCCGCATAAAAAGAGTGGACTTTTAATACGAGGCCCATTCATTTACTCTTCAAATAATAACACTATCTTATTTCTCAAAAAAACTAACAATTTACCAACTTTACAATGCATCAACACGAATGTATCAACGCAAATACTGAATTTTGAATATTTCATTCATATAATAAATACATTTGATGCAGCTTAAATCCAAGAAACAGAAACAACGATCAAACACAGCTTCCACACTTGAAACAACACACGCATACACATAACAAATGGTAATAACATAAGAAATACATCGCTCATGCAAAGCATATTTATTCATTTAGTCATTCGACCTTTTTTTTTTTTATTATTTGAGACGCCTGCACAAGGTTAATCCGTCCCCGATCGAAAGCTGGGAAAGTTCGATCCTCGAATCAGCGGCCAGAAACGAATTTAATTCGATTATATGTCCCCTGCAACCTCTTAAATAGTCGAGCATTTCATCGTCCTCAGAAGCAGCAACTGTCCCAGACCAAAGTGTGTTGTCGTAGCCTATGATTCCTCCAACCTTAACCAGCTTCAGAAGCTGTTCGTGGTAGTTTATGTAGTTTTCCTTGTCGGCGTCCACGAATGCAAAGTCAAATGTCCCTTCTTCCCCCTGAATGTTATTATTTTGTTATTTTTTATCGATTGATGGATAAACATATAGATATTTAGTAAGTAAATAATAATTCACCTGGGAGACGAGATCATCCATGACTTTCATGGCATCAGATTGGATGTAATGGACCTTGTGAGCTACATTTGCTTTCTTGATAAATGGCAAGCCAGTTTCATAGGCTTCCCTATCAGGATCAATGGCTACTATCTACAAGAAATGTACATAAAACAATAATTCTTCCTCAGTTGATTTATGATATAGTGTTTTTATTTATTTATCTAAATTTTTGGTTTTTTTACTTTGCCATCTTCGGGTAAGGCAAGAGCGGTGGAGAGAAGTGAGTAGCCAGTGAAAACCCCAACTTCGATTGTCTTCTTCGCGTTCATAATCTTCAGTAGCATTGAGATAAACTGACCCTCATCAACAGGGACATTCATCAAGCTCCTAAATATTTTTAAACTGAACACGTTTAGAATTAAAAACAAAATGTATGTAATAAGTAAATAAATAAATGCTAAAGGCAGTATTTGGTATTAATACCAATATTGGTATTTGTCGACGGTTGCATCCCTCAGTTCTTTGAGCTGAAGGTGCTCTCTGGGATAAGCACTTGTCTCAAGAAGATACTGTGATAATAGTTTAAGAAGGTTAAAAAAATGTTAGGAATAATATGTGCATGGAAAACAAGTAGAGATAGATGTGATATAACCTTGGCGAGGGCCTCGCTCTGCAAAATGGTGCCGTAGAACTTGTCTTTCATTCTTGTTATATTTTTTAATTTACTTGAAGTGAAGAAATGAAGGATATATATTAGTTTTTATAAGATAAGGTCGATATTAATGGTTATATTGCTTCTGAGTTTAAAGTTGTGATAGGCTATTTATAGAGTTGGATTTGCGTTCGAAGCGACGTAGCTTCTTCAACTAAAAGGGCGTGGAAGCCTCAATTGGAAAACGTCATACCTTACCAACCAACGACCCGATTTAAATTTTTTTTTTTAATTATCTATATTTGTCGTTTAATGATAAAGTCGCATTAATTGCTATTTCGTATTTAGAAGTTACTACATATTGCGGTATTGAATATTGTTGTATTTCTTTCAAACAACATTCTTCGTGGGATAAAGTTTGAAACTTGGTTCTGAGAAATGGTTCTTCTTACCTTTTATCGTAATTTTCTTCTATTTCTCTAAAACACGAGATGCGTGTTAATAATTATTATGATTCTTATCTTATTTGAAACCAACTCATCAACAAACTAAGGACATATGACGTTGCTACGAAATCATTGCAGACTAAAAAAGTGCCTTGCGCTTCAACATACTCTAACTTAAGTTTGGTGAACGTAGTAAAATAGAAGATTCGACTATAGTGAGATATGGAATCGTGTTTCCAGCTCAGAGTTATGAAAAAATCAAATGTTTTTTTAATTTATTTAAAGACGATCAAAATCAACGCTTAGACAAAGGAAAAGTCAATTACTCGTATTCGTTGAAAAGCCGAATTTGATGTGATTTTTATTTCCTAACGAGATTGGAGTTAGTTAATATTGCACTTAGTACAGTTGTCTTAGGAATATAATAATCAGATTTACGACAAGATCGAAAAACGTCTGAAAAGTCTTGTTATATATCGTTCGTTCGCTGAATCCTTTCATCCGTCCATAAAAAAATAGAAAAATTTCAATGTCATTTTTACATATATGACAATAAAAGTAGGTGTTGTATCTATTATACATAACAAGTGAATTGAATATACAGTCGACCCACCCAAGGGTGACGCCATGACATGAATTAGCGTTCAATCATTGAGAGTTAATATTTTGTCTTTTTTTAACTGATCAATTATCGGCCAAGATGGATGACCATAAGGCAAAAACAAAGAAAAATTATACAAATTTAGTTTTTTCCTAGTCGACAATCCCAGTGGAGTTGGTGAATATTTGGCTTGTCTTTTTTAGTTAATTATGACTTTCAAAAGACGACTAGGGGCATTGACATTCACATTATGCTTGAATAACGCGTTTCTTCATCATATAAACCATTGAAAGGGAAGAAAAAAACAAAAGAAGAATTAGTTGGAGTTAGAGTTTAGACTGAGTCATGAGATAGTTCCCAGTATTATTGAACGGGGACGAGCAGTGACAATGCCCTCCATTTATATAATGTGTTGGTCTAATATGTAGAATAAAATTAAGTGACATATATGGGAAAAATTCCCAATTGAATAAAAAATTTACAAATATGTACCTATGTCAGAATTTTTTACAGATAAGTATCCGTTTTATTGTTTGTATCAATTTTCTCAGTCTTGACGTACCTTTATGTGTGTAATGCGTACCACGTCACACGTTTATAGGATACCCTATACGATTTTTATATGGTACCTTAATGTGTTATGTGACGTACCATTTTCTCAACGTATTACGTACCACAATACGTTGCTATATGGTACCTAAATGTGTTATATGGCGTACCTGCGGCGGATCATGCACCTTTGTGCAAAAAATTTATTCTAATAGACACATACATATAAAAGAAAAACTGACAGGATGCTGAATTACAAGTTTTTGTGCACGTGGATATTTATGCGTAAAGTCCTCTAAAATTAAACCAACCAATTTAAATTGTGTTATTACTTTTTTTTCCAACTAAATTGTGTTATTACGAATACGAACATTGTTGGAATAAAGATCAGATTCTCGTGAATCGTATTTGGTGAAGGTGTGAATATGATTTAAATTATAAAAAAATATATTTATTCGATATAATCAATTTTTTTTATTATTCACAATTGTACTTTGATATGCTTAAATGGGCCTACGTTGTATTTTTATCCATTAGAGAGAAACTAGACCTTAACGGCCCATTAGGGTTTTGTATAAACGTAAGAGTGCCAACAACTTGTCCACAAAGTAAGCTTCGTCTCGACACAGAAGTAGCCAAACCTAGCTGCAATGGTATGCCCTTTGTCTTTTCAACAACACAGCTATGTCGAGCTGTTGTGAATCGCTTCCATTGTTTAGAATGTTATGTGATTGGTTTTTTTTTTCTTAATATTTATCTATGTAACAGGTGAAGTACTCCAGAGAACCTGATAATGCTACGAAAGGTAGCTCAGATTTCTATTTGTTTTCTTTTTTCCTTCCATTTTTTAACATTCGTCTCTGTTGCGTATTATCAGCGTGCAAGGCTAGGGGATCTGACCTCAGAGTTCATTTCAAGGTATTTTTGGTTCCTTATATTTGGATTTTCAGTGATTTCGTTAAGGCGCCTATGTATGAGATGAGAGCTGTGGTAGTCTTTCTATTCTCTGTTTTATATTGAGATGGTATTGTTCTGTTGATCTGGTATGGTAATGTGTGACATATCGATGCATTTGATCGATGCTTATGGAAAAACCTGATGAAAAAAAGCAGTGGACTGTTGCCATTTGTGAACAGTTCTCTCGTAAGCTTCAGGGACAAAAAATGGCAATGTTATTGGGTGAAGCTCTCGAGTTATACTCTCGTGATGCTTCAGTAAACAATGCGACATTATTACTTGTCTTTAGTTTTCATGCCCTGCCCAGCCATCTGAAAATTTAGGCATTGTTGAATGGCATTCTATGAACTGATGGCCTTTGACTGATTTCCCTCATATTATTCAATTGTATAGAACACTAGGGAGACAGCACATGCTATTAGGAAACTTCCTCTGACAAAAGCAAAGCGGTATCTGGAAGATGTCATTGCCCACAAACAAGCCATACCATTCACTCGGTTCTGTGGAGGAGTGGGAAGAACCGCTCAGGCGAAGAACAGACATTCGAATGGACAAGGAAGATGGCCAGTTAAATCTGCTAAGTTCATCTTGGATTTGCTTAAAAATGCTGAAAGCAATGCTGAAGTACTAACGAATCTCCATGTCCTGTTTTCAATTTTATTCTAGGAAAATCATTCTTTACGATTTGAGTTGATTGTTCGATTATTTCTGTGTTTCTTCAGGTTAAAGGCTTGGATGTGGACGCCCTCTTCATTTCTCACATTCAGGTCAACCAGGCCTGCAAACAAAGGCGCCGCACTTACCGGGCGCATGGGAGAATCAACCGTGAGTTTGCATACGTCTTCTTTCTGATAATTCGAGAAAAAAATTTAATTTTTCCACGTAATAACGGAAAAAAGTTTCTTGGCAGCCTATATGTCATCACCATGCCACATTGAGTTGATTCTTTCTGAAAAGGAGGAACCAGTTAAAAAGGAAGTAAGCATTTGAACCTTCTCTGTTAGACTGCACCCTCCCCAGTGGACTATAGCTTTCCTAGTCGAAGGCTTCAAATGGTTCCATATCAAATTTTTTTGCTTAACTCAGTTCATTAATTTAACCGTGATAACATGCTATTTTGCAGCCTGAAACCCAGTTGGCAGCGAAGAAGGCTTGAGTTCTCCTTATAAAGTCGAGTCCTTGAGTCGGTCTCTGATCATATTTAGTTGGGGACGAGTTTGTTGTTTATTTCCTATTTCGGAGGATTATTTTGAAGTGCAAGTGTTTTTTTTTCTTTGGTCTTCAATTATATTGTGAACCTTGATTCCCTTTCAAACTAGCAGCTTGTGATTGCTTAATATAATCAGAACAGATAGGCGTTGCTTGCACTAAAAGAACGCAATTCTTCTCCTCTTATAGTTATACCCTTCTATCTATCTTTGCCTTCAATGATCATATGTAGTTCGCACATACGTTTGAGATTATATACCTTTCTTATTTCGATATGACACATCATCTTTTAACTTTTAAGTCAATGTTGTATTGTATGGATGACGATGATGAAAAAAAAATGAGAACATTGGGAGAAATCCCTGGCTCTTAAATTAATTTAAAAGCCATTATTCAATTCAAATGCGAGGTGGTCCCATACGTATCTTGCCTGTTCCCACGTGGGTTGGTGGGTATTATCAATTTATAACGTGCAATGGAAATAATTATGGACTATGGTTGAATGTAACTCGACCCATTCTCTTAGTAAGGACTCTTTTAAATATCGAAGAAAGATCAAGTTATATTACATTTCGAAGTATACAAAGGAAAGGTAATATACTGAGGCTTGGTATAATCATATGATGGATGTTTAGATAAAATCAGTGTCTATTTCTGTGGTTTTATTCGTGGAAAAGAATAGATAAAAGACGAGAGGAGAAGGTGGGCATGGACAATGATGGGAAATTGATGTTTCTGGGCTTTAATGAAAATGGGACAATTAGGGTCAATATGGTCATTTTAAACCAAAAAAAAAAGTACATGCGATGGAGATGTTTATTTAATATAATCATTCACGACATTAACGACATGCTATAAACAATAGTACTTTGAGTTTTTCAATAACCAAAATTGCTTGTGATTGATTAAGGTATGACTAACTATAGCTTATGTTGACATGTAATTTGTCCTATCTAAAATCAAGTTATGAGTGAGGTCTGAGGAAGGTGGGATTGAGTATCGTCGTATATTATATATATATATATATATAAATATATACATCTCTCCGACGTTGGATTGAATCTAAATGTAGATTTTTAATCTTCTACCAACCACGTGCTCTATATGATAAATAATACAATAGTTGGCTAGAGTTTCAATTTTTTCCTTTCATCTTCACGTGATAATAAAAAGCTAAAACTTCATTTTCCCAATGACTATAATAATCCTCGAGATGTACCATGAACATATTATTTCACACTCTTTCGGCGATATTTGTATATTTATTATGGACCATCGTGATTGCACTCTTTGTGGCCATGCTTTTATTATCATCGAATCATAGTATATTTAATATTACATTATTGTCGGGACTTGCCTACTTAGATAGTTCAGTTTTGGATTGAAGAGTATCGAAAACAGTTGCGAGAAGTGCCAACTTGAATAAATCCCAAGATGATATATTTATGTCCCAATTTAGATTAAAATCTTCATTAAATTACAGTCATTTAATAGATAAGGATAACAAAAACTGTAAATAAAAACAAGCGATTAATAATACCTTTTTAATATGATATATTGATTACCAAGTTTCCGGATTGTCCATCTTTAATATTCTATTTGTAAATCACATATAATTTTATTATTTCAATAATAATCTCTATAAATCAATGGACAATGGGCAGGAGGGTCAACTTAATATTCCAAGTTAATCATAATAGCGTGTGGCATTTAATGCGCTGAAAGCGTTGGTTTACTAACTTCAATATTGATAAGTATTAAACATGTGCATTCTCACGTTCCATGGACGAGTATATTAACATCAGTATTATAAGCATCAAATAGCGTACTAATAATAACATCGCCATAGCTACCCACTTGAAATTGACTACACCCAGCAAAAACATGCTCACAGCTCAGCCAAAACCCATCAGTTTCCCGGGGACAAAAATAGTCGCCGGCGCCGGAAACCGCCGTGGTGTGTCCGGAAAATCGGCCAGCTTTCGTGGGTTCCGAAGCAAAACCCCTTCGGTGAAGGCAGTGATAAGTAGTGGAGATAGCAAAACTAGAGCGGAAGTAGCAGAGAAGTTGGTGGAGAAAGATGGATCATCACCATCAGCACAGTCAAGCGGTGATTTTGTGAAGAGTGGTGATGATGTAAAAGCGAGGGCTGTGATCACTGTAAGGAAGAAGATGAACGAAAGGTTGACTGAGAAAATTGAGGATCAGTGGGAATCATTCATCAATGGAATCGGCAGAGGAATCTCACTTCAGCTTATCAGTGAAGATGTTGATCCTGGTAAAAAAAAGTCAACTTTATTTCCCTTTCTTCTTCTCGTCGAAGCTGTGTCTTTATGCAGTTTGAACTGCAAAATCTGTATTCTATCCTCATCTGTGAATCAGTTTGCGTAATATCCAAAACATTAAGGAGACTTTACTCAGAGTGAGTTCTTGACTCATCCTTTCTCTTTGAGCTCTAACAACCTCTTTTTACTATATATCAGTGACCAAATCTGGGAAAACCGTAGAGTCTTTCGTTCGAGGATGGCTTCCAAAGCTATCGAGCCCTTATGTTGTCCAATACGGTGCTGATTTCACCGTTCCAAAAGATTTCGGACAGCCTGGGGCAGTCTTAATAACCAATTCCCATGACAAGGAGTTCTTCTTGGTGGAGATTGTAGTTCAGGGATTTAGCCAAGGGCCCTTCTTTTTCCGTGCCAATACCTGGATTCATTCGAAAAACGATAATACTCAGAGCAGAATTATATTCAGAAATCAGGTTATTCAGCAAAACCCCACTTACTAAATCAATGAAAAGTAGTTTACTTCCACGTTTTCTTCACAGCATTTGTTTATGGTGATAGGCTTACCTTCCTTCTCAAACACCACCTGGGATTAAGGATCTTCGACTTGAAGAGCTGTCGAGCCTCCGCGGGGACGGCAAAGGAGAGAGGAAGCTTCATGAGAGGATATATGATTATGATGTGTATAACGATTTAGGAAATCCTGATAAAAAGGGTGAAGATTTAGTTAGGCCAGTCTTGGGAGGAACAGAAGAATGGCCTTATCCAAGAAGATGTCGAACTGGTCGAAAACCTACTAAAACAGGTATACAAGTAAAGAACATTCCACGAAAAGTTTTTTTAAGTATATGATTGTCAGAGGAAATTCATCAGTGAAATTTCTCTTATTTAATACTTTAACAGATCCCAATTCTGAGACGAGGAAGGAGAAGCCTCTTCCAGTTTATGTTCCAAGAGACGAAACGTTCGAAGAGACTAAGCAGAAGTCGTTCTCCGCGGGGAGATTGAGGGCTTTGTTCCACAACTTGATTCCACTAATCGTTGCCAAGCTGGCGAGTTCGGACGTTCCTTTTACGAGCTTTTCAGACATCGATAATCTATACAACGACGACGAACTGCTGAAGGATTTAGAGAAGAACGAAGACAATAAGAACAAATTCTTCAGTATTCTGACCGATCGCGTGTTTAATGCTGGCGATAAGCTGTTTAAGTATACTTTGCCAGCCATCGTCAAGCGTAAGCCCACTTACTTCGTCGAACCAAACCTTCTAATACTTATCGTTTCGACCCCTAATAAAACCGTCATTTTTCTTCTTTCTCAGGTGATAGGTTTTCATGGTTAAGGGATAACGAGTTTGCTCGCCAGACGTTGGCTGGGGTGAACCCAGTAAACATTGAGCTGTTAAAGGTAAGAAACTGATCTTGTCTGTGGTACGAATTCACACCTTCCCTCGTCTTTGACTTAGTTTTTTTTTTTCCCAGGAATTTCCAATAATGAGTAAGTTAGATCCAGAAATATATGGCCCACCAGAATCTGCAATCACCAGGGAGCTTATAGCAAGAGAGCTTCAAGGAATCAGCGTCGAAGAGGTAATAATAAAACGTTGTTACTCTTTTCTTGTTCCTTGTCCTAAAAGGCTTCTGCTTTGCCATGATTTCTTGAGTTCAGGCAATAAAACAGAAGAAACTGTTCATCCTCGACTACCACGACCTTCTCTTACCATTCCTCGATAAGATGAATTCTTTGCCCGATCGAAAAGCTTACGCTTCGAGGACGATCTTTCACTATTCAGACAAGGGAATTCTCAGGCCAATAGTCATCGAACTCTCCCTACCTCCAACTCCTTCATCCCCGAGAAACAAGTTCATATACACTCACGGCCACGATGCAACCACTGTCTGGCTATGGAAGCTTGCCAAAGCCCACGTCTGCTCCAACGATGGAGGCGTTCACCAGCTCGTTAATCACTGGTAAAGGACTTCCCTTTTTCAGAGCCTTCGATGGGATTCTCGGATAAAAATCTGAAATTTCGACGAAATATCGTTCTTTCTATTTCAAAGGTTGAAGACCCACGCCAGCATGGAGCCTTACATAATCGCAACCCATCGTCAGCTGAGCTCAATGCACCCAATATACAAACTCCTCCACCCTCACATGCGATACACAATGGAGATAAACGCCCTCGCCAGGCAAAACCTAATCAACGCAGGCGGGGTAATCGAGGCCTGCTTTAGCCCGGGAAAATTCGCCATGGAGATAAGCTCGGCCGCCTACAAAAGCCTGTGGAGGTTCGACATGGAATCATTACCAGCAGATTTACTCAGAAGGTAATAAACAACAAAAACAACAACAAAACATCAAGAAATTCCCATTCTTTCTTTCGTTCTTATTCCCTCGAAAATTCCCAGGGGAATGGCCGTGGAAGACCCAGCGGTCCCAGGCGGGGTCAAGCTAGTGATCGAAGACTACCCATACGCCTCAGACGGGCTCTTAATATGGTCGGCCATAAAGGAAATGGTCGAATCCTTCGTGGCCCACTACTACTCCGAGCCAAACTCCATAGCTAACGACGCCGAGCTCCAAGCCTGGTGGGAGGAAATCAAGAACGAGGGGCACAAAGACAAGAAAGACGAGCCATGGTGGCCCAGCCTTAAGACCCAAGACGACCTTTCGGGCATCCTAAGCACCATGATTTGGACAGCCTCTTGCCAGCACGCCGCCATAAATTTCGGGCAGTACCCGTTCGGCGGGTACCCGCCGAACCGGCCAACTTTCATGAGGAAGCTGATACCTCAATCGGGCGACCCGGGCTACCAAGAGTTCCTTTCGAACCCCGAGTATACTTTCTTGACTTCTCTGCCCACTCAGCTCAAGGCTACGAAGGTTATGGCAGTTCAAGACGCTCTTTCGACCCATTCGCCTGACGAGGAGTACCTGTATCAGCTGAATGAGATTCAGGGGCAGTATTTTGAGGATGGTGAGGTGCGTAGGATGTTTGAAGGGTTATCTGTGAAGTTGGTGGAGATTGAGAGGATTATTAATCTGAGGAATAAGAATGAGGAGCTGAAGAATAGGCATGGGGCTGGCGTGCCGCCTTATGAGCTGCTTTTGCCTTCTTCTGAGCCTGGGGTTACGGCTCGTGGGATACCCAACAGTATTTCTATTTAATTGCTTGTCTTTTTTATTACGTTCGTGGGTTGTCTTGCGTTGATTTTATAGCGTCTGTTGTAATTAATACTGGGCTATCTTTATGTAACTTGAACAAGTACCTAATATTGAGGAAGTATTGCATCAAAGTAATGGCGCTAGCTAAGAAAATAGAAGCTTTTCTTTCAGACTTGTTGTCATATGCACAACAGTTCAATCGGATTTTACAGCATTTTGAGCAACTGAAAATGTCATCTGCTAAAAAATCGACAAGGAGGACCATCACATACAGAACACTGCTCCGTTGAGGAAAAAAAAAAGAGAGAAAAGAAAGATGAAATACCTGCTTATAGAAGATATATGCCAGTTCCTTTTCTTAATCAAAAAGTGGAACTAGCATCACCAAAATAACGCGACTTGATCACATTATAAACTTTCCTCTTCCATTATGATAAGAAAATAGTTACTCCATGACAACTTCAGATCAAACATACGTAGTATACCTTGGGAGTATTAGAAGGCAAGGTGTGTGTGTGAAAGAGAGCTCCTCAACCTGCTTGCGAGGTGAGCTGCCCTGGCATTTCAGTTATGTCATGAAAGTTCAAAATTTTGAATGCTGGAAATATGTCTGTTGACAATGGAAGGTTCGAACACTAAATCTCAGCTATCAAAGCTTAAAGCTATAAGATGGATTACATATTGCCTGAGAGTGGAACTAAAGAGTTAAGTGACGATAATCGCAAGCTCATTTGAAGGATAATAAGCATGAGATGCAGAATTGTATATACAATCATAGAGGTCTATTTCAAACATATTGAAGAGATAACAGATCAATTGTTTAACTCCAAACTAGAAGAAAATTATTATACCTTAAGTAGCCCTACAAAACCACAACTGCTTTTTAAATATATCCAACCAAGTGCATTTAGAATATTTTGGTAACATACAACCCAAGGGCCAAGACCACATGAATACACCAACAGTCGATAACAACTGAATCGCAGGCTGCTTTTTTAGCACTTCGAGATATGAACAACCAACAAAATATTAATCATCGATCATGCAAGATATTCGATGACAAAAATGCTGTAATGGCCTGCTGCAGGTATATAAATATTTGAAAAAAGCATTGAGGACCCAAACAACTCGTACATTCCACTTTAGCAAAGGCAATCATTGAGAGCTCCCAGCTATTCTACTAACGTCTAGTTAACAGATTAACAGCATGTATATCATTGGAGTGAAATCATGAAAGAACATTAGTGAAACAATCATATGACCTATTCAGTATAACCAGGGAGGTAACATGTTGACATTATTTTGCTGAGCTGAGCAAGTAGCATTTCCCATCTTACATCAAAATTCAAATAATCAACTATAATAGTTACCTGAAGAGTTTTACATATCCTTCAATATTCTTTGGCAATGAAAACGCAAAGACCACCCCTTCCACTTTACATCACCAGTTCTTGCAACCACATGTTAAGTATTAAAACTTATGGCAGTGTAGCTTATATATTAATCAATTAAAAATATCCATCCACAGAATGAAGAAGAGTACATTACATCGTTAAACGACTATAAAGCAATTCAAGGAAAGCAAGCCTGATGCGCCACACCTTTTCTGCCAAGAAGTCTCAAAGGTGAACTCCATCAACTGTAAAGCTCAATACAACATTCGGGAAATCGACCTGCACCATATCTAATCAACAAGAGGTGTGCGCAATAGAAAACCGCAAAACAAGACACAATAGTAGATTGATTCCTTTATGTGTCACTTCAATTCCCAATCTTGAGTCAGTTGTCACATATGCCACAAGACTCAGACCAAGAAAGAACGCTATTGGCCAAATAAACCTGCACTCCCCATTTCTCCTTGTTGTAACTCCTTTCTCCTAAGCTCCTCTAAGGGGTCAGGACTCTTCACTACTCTCCTTGTACGCCTGAAGTTATCGAAAATGAAACATAAGGTATAAAGAATGAATCATAATGGAACATATTCATTCATGTAAAACTGGGAAGTTAAGCTACCTGTCTTGAGCATGGTGGGCAGGGAATGTAGGCATAAAGTCTTTGGACTTCGGCAATGGAACTTCACGGAACCATTCATGGTTGAGGGCCTCTTCGGCAGTTATCCTCTGCAGATAAAAGTTCAAAATGAAAGTTCCAAGTCCAACACAAAACAAACTAACATTAGCTAGCATATTGAGTTATATAGAAGTACCTGCTGAGGGTCATATGTTAAAAGCTTGTTTAAAAGGTCAAATCCAGCATCCGAAAGAACAGGCGACCTAGTAAAAGATGTTGCTGGGAATTTCTTACGCAGTAAGTTGTACCTGATAAAAGAATGGAACTAGTTACAAAATAAACGAGAAGAGAAGTTCATGAATCTAAAATTATACTGATCTCTCACAACATATAGGTAAATACTTACTTTTGCTTGGCGAAGTTAGCCTTGGCTCCAGGGAGTTTGGAGAGACCAGGCCATATTGCCTCAGTTGGAGTTCCAAGAGTCTTGAATATCTACAATATTTGCCCGGTAAAGCATACAAAAATACTGGTTAACATTGCTGGATATTGATAAGGAACATTTAAATATGTAAGTTATGAGCTTCAAGGTGCTGGATGCTGACCTTATCCAGCTGCTCATTCTCTGACTTCCCGTTGAATAATGGCTCTTTTGATAACAGTTCAGCCATAATACATCCCAAAGACCACATATCAATTGCAGTAGAATACTCCTTTGCCCCTAACAAAAGCTCCGGAGCCCTGCAAGAAGAAACTTCAATTCAGTGTCTACTCCTAGATAAACTAAGTTCATAAATCACAAATAGGGGGGAGGAAAAAGCAACAAAATTTCACCTGTACCAAAGAGTAACCACCAGCTGCGTATATGGCTTCAGTGGACTTCCATACTGACGGGCCAAACCAAAGTCACATATCTTCAACTCCCCACGATTATTTAGAAGCAAATTTGAAGTTTTAAGATCACGATGAAGCACCCAATTGTCATGGAGATATTTTATGCCCTCTAAGAGCTGAAGCATTAGACACTTGACCTCACTTTGACTAAAAGGCTGCTTCATCGTCTCCATCAATGCCTTAAGATCGTGTTCCATGTACTCCATGACCATAAAAATACTATCAAGATTATTTCCCACAACTACTTCTTTAACATCAACTATGCAAGGGTGATCGAAGGAAAGTAGAATGTTAATTTCCCGGAGAGCAGTCAATGGAAACCCTTCTCTCTCTCTTTCCATCTTGACCTTCTTCAACGCAACAATTTCTCCAGTTTTCTTGTCCTTGGCTCTAAAGACAACACCATATGTGCCCTCGTCTATTTTATTTAGCCTCTCAAACTCGTCGACCCTTCTGCAACCCTGAAGCATATTGACATTCCTTGGCCGTGCAGTCTCGAGGGTACCAACTGAATCGAGATCATCTTCAGACTCAGAATGAGAGTGTGTATCACCGCCACTATCATCCTCATGGTCATCATCAATCTCCATATGGTCACTCTTATCTTCATTGCCATGACAACTATCTCTCTTGGCAGACCCATTATAGTCATCTGATCCAGTAAACCTTCCTCCAGCTCCTACTGAACCTTCTCTTATAACTTCTCTAAGCCCAGGACTTATAGAGTTCCTGTATCGCGTTGCTTCAGCTGAGTCAGAACCAGATATCCTTTTGCATTTATGCTTCACTTCATATTCAGAAATTTCATATTCGTCAGCTGGTGAGTTAGCTTCATTTGCCCAGCGAGAGGAAATGATGGTAGGAGCTCGATCCTCATCACGATCATGAATCTCCCTTTCTTCTTCACCATTAACCTGGAGCTCTTCCTCCGGCTGCAATGGGGATGTTTCAGCAGGAAAATCTGACAAACAAGGGGGCGGAGACTTAATATTAGAATTAACACTGTGGTCAGCATCAGTCAAGTCTGTTTTAGAAACAGAAATAGGAGGAGGTGAAGGTGGAGGCGGAGATTTAGATTCAGCTTCTGGAACGTTCTTAGTCTTGACTACCTTGCTAGTGTCCCTATCATCCCTGTCCCAGACAATAGGTGAAAACTTCCTCTTCTTAGTTTCGACTAGAGACGTATTTCCATTCTCCAACTTACTAATTTCAGCCTCCTTTATCCCAATCTCCGACTCGACAGCCCCCTCTGACCCATCACTTGACAGCTCTCCAGGCTCTCGATCCGCATTCCGTGGATATGACTCACACCTCCCAGGTCCACCGCGAGTGCCTCCCAATTCACTTTGACTCGAGGCAGAATGATACCCAAGATTTTCCACGAACCCTGTTTCTTTAATGCCTTTCAGTCTCACCCTTCCCCGGGGAACAACAGTACCCCTACTACGACCAGAAGCCCTATCATCTTCCTGCTCCCCAGTCCTAATCCGAACATACTCTCCCCTACTATATCCAATTTCTTTCTCTGGCATATCTGCCCCACGGTTTCTGAATTCGTTGTCTCTGTAACCGCCATGCCTTCCAGCAGCCATAAATTCAATGAAGTAAAGATGTATGGGAACCCTAGGAACAGATGACACGCTGACAAAATTGGGGTTTTGCCACAAACCCTAACCCTAGGTACCTCAAATTCGACTATCAATAATCACACAATCCAAGTGTTCTCGTATGCCGATAAACCCTAAGCAAACCGAGCGCCTCTGATATCTAAACTCCAAACACAGATCCGACAAAGAAACAGGTACAAACTCGAACAGGAAGCAACGTGCAACCAAATATCTTAAATCAGCAGGAAAAAAAACAACTCAACGAGGAAAGAATAGACGACGGAATGAAGACGCCGCCAGGAAACAGAAAACCCTCTCTGAAGCACAAGACTGTCGCGATCGGCTCGGTCTCTCTCACGTTTGAAAATAGGACGACGAACTAAACGCTCTTAGCACGAGGAATCAATCAATTGCAGAGCAACAACCGATATGGAGCAGAAACTTCCTTCGAAAGGTGCCAAGAAGAAGCAAGCCCAGCATCGACCAATTTTCGGAAGGGGTCAACGCTATTGCATTTCTCTGTATTTATATCGACGGCATCTTCTATGAATTTCTAGGTTTATTTTAATCAGTAGTGGTCGGAACGCGTCCAACTGTCGATATGTTTCCTTTTCTTTTTTCTTATTTAAAAACTATAAATAACAATATGCAATGCAAGTCGGCTATCTATGGCGACTAGCCTAATAATTGTGATCCGGGCGGATCGGGCCGGGTCGGGTGGAGTTTTCGTGGGTGCTATTTAGGGATGGCAATGGGCGGGTTTGGGGCAGGTAATGGACATACCGTCCCCATACCAAATTCTCGTTACCATCCCCACTAATTCACCGCTTGTGATGAATTGGTTCGGGGATGGATAATCACCGTTTGGGGATCGGGTTCCCCGTGGGGGATTCGAGTTCCCCGTATTCATGTATATCCAATAACTTATTTTTTTTAACAAAAACAAAAACTAAGTAAATAGACAGATTAATATGTAAAATTAGAGTATAAAAAACAGAAATAATATGTAATTGAAATAGTCGTGTATTGTGAAAAATATATATATTGAAAGTAGAATTTTTTTCTTTTAAATATGATCTGAATATAAAAGGATGGTCTTTGAGAATTCTTGATTCAAATTAGTTTTTTAATATATTTAAATCGAATCGGGGAATTGTGAATCATCATTTGATTCAAAACGGGGCCGGGGATGGGTGAGACCATCTCCAATCGAAAAACGCATTCTCAAACTCAAATGCAGTCTCAAACTCAAAATGCACTAATTCTTCTCTAACCGATAAACCAATTCGCAAACTTAATAGACCATTATTGTAGTATTCTCTTCTATTCGATTTTTTAATATTACCCATGAAATTTACAACTTTACAAATTAGACCATACTATTATTTTAAGTTCGATTGAAAAAAATGATTTCACAAAATTAATAATAAACTCAATATTTTTTCATATAAAAAACGTAGAAAAAAATAATTATTAATAACATGAGTCCTTTTATATATTTTTATTTATTTTTAATTTTTTATATGGGTATTTAATAATTAAAAATAATAAAAGGTATGTATTGTAATTTTTAAAACATCAAACGCATATTCTGGGATATCTCATTCCCAAAACGCATATATGCGTTTAAAACAGGAGAGAGAAGATGAAAACGCATTTTGAGTTTGCATTTGGTGTACGGTTGGAGAACTTTTAGTATATATTTGGGTTTTTGGTGTCGATTGGAGATGCTCTGAGAAACATGATTACCATCCACATCCCGTCCCCGCTCTTTCACCAATGGGAAATCACCGTCACCTCCCCGTCCCTATTTTGACCGGGATTTCCCGTCCCAATAGCATCGGGTTCCGACGGGATGGTTCACCGTAGGAATTTTGCCATCCCATCCCAAGTGCTATTTGCAATATAGTATATCTCAAGAGGTCGTTTTAGAAACCTACCTAAATTCGATATTTTAATAGTAAATTAAATAAAAACCTGATCCATCTCCGATACTCCGCCGCCGTTCGCCGCCATGTTGTCATCAGCTCTACGTCGCCAAGCTATGCGTACACTGCCATCATCAGCCACTGAAAAAACCTCTTGCGCTTCGATATTCGCTCGCTATCTTTCTTCATCGATCGAGGCTGACAAAAAGATCAACGAGGAGCTGCTGAGCCTACCTGAGGTCGAAAAGATACTGAAAGACGTCGGTGCAGACGATATCCGCGTGTTTCCAGCTTCGAACCGATGCGAATTTACCGATCACATGGTCGTCGCCACTGGTAGATCGCCGTGGCACGTCCGAAACATCTCCCAAGCGTTAGTCTACAAGGTACGTGCGGAATTTTAGTAAAGATTTCGATTTTCTTGTGGAATTTTGCTTGAGTTGTATGGGTTATTAGGAGAATTGAGCCTCCCTGGATTAAGAATACTCTTAGTTATGCGACGCCTCCATTGATAGTTTGATTGGTTTTGGATTAAGGTTCTCAGCTTTACCCTTAGAATTCTCAACTACATCCCAAAATTCTTCGTTTTCTAGCTATACATGTTACAGTATTTGCTAAAATTGTATATGTTGACTATAGCTAGGAATGAACTGTAAGTGTTAACAACAACAAAACTGATCAGGTTAAGCAAAAGCAGCAAGGAGCAAAGAGGATGCTGCTACCTTCGGTGGTGGGGCAAGAAGGAGGGAAGTGGATCGTCATTGACGCTGGTATTCTTCTGTATTGTCCATCTATTTGATAATAATCATGGTTAAGATATTGGTTAGACAGAATAGTTGATTGCAAAAAGGAATTGCATTTTTTTGTTTATTGCAATTTCAAAACATGTTCAAGAATATTGGACAAGCATGAAGTTTGAGGAATTTATTGTTAGGTACACTTATTGTGCACGCCGTTGATGAGAAAGCCAGGGCGTATTATAACCTTGAGGCGCTTTGGTCCTCCAACCCATCAGACGGAGAAGCAAGTCTGGTAATAATGCCATTTGTAGTTCGTGTCAACTCATATTGTTATATGATATGTTATTCTTTTCTTGCCATAATTCTCATGTTTAATGTAATGGAGAAATACGAGTCTGACTAGGAAACTTTGTGACTCTGTTCGAACCTTGTACAGGATTTGGAGAAGGCTTTTATCAAGATTCGGAGGAAGAATAACTCGAAGAAATCCTCTCAGGGACCCCGAGATTTGGCGACTTAACATAACTTGAATTTTGTTTCTCCTCTGTTGTCATCTGGTTAAAAGCTTATGGTGTGTTTCTATTGTTCGCTCTTGTTTCTGTTTTGTAACCGTTGAACGAATGCAGATTCACATTGCAAGTGGTGAAAGCCATTTTCCTTCGTTGAGCTCTCTGTCCAGGTTCACGGCCTCGTACATAAATGTTCACGGCCGTGACGTTAAGTCCTTGAGCTACTGCCGTGATTCACGGCTCCTTGCTTGACGCTTCACGGCCGTGAATGTGTACATGTTCCAGATCTTCATATACTGCCCAAGTTCACGGCCCATCGCATGATGTATCACGGCCGTGAAGGTCACTTACTTTTCTCTCTGCCGCTTTTCACGGCTCGTTGCAAAGGTGTTCACGGCCGTGAATATGAACATTGTCGATATCCCACTTTTCTGCCGAGATTCACGGCCTATTGAGGTAAAGCTCACGGCCGTGACTCCTTGTCCGACATCTTCATACTTGGCCAATTTCGCGTCGTTTCCGCCTCGTTTTCGTTCCTTTTCGCTCGATAATCATTCGAAGGTCCTACAATATTTAAATGGGTGTAAATAGAGCCAATAAATGCATAGAATGATCAAAACTTTCCTATTATAACCCAAATAAACATAACAATAAACGTATTAAAATACGTTTATCAAGAAGCTGATTTACAGAAGTCTCTACTCCGAGCTACTTCAATTATGAATGAGATCTCAAAAGACTGCTATCTATTTGCTAATTTCTGGACAATTGATATCTAACAAAGCTGCTTTCTTCCCAAACTTACCACAAACTGATCAAACGAATCTTCGTTTTCTTACCTCACATTGCTAATGCAGTCTAGGTTGGGAAGTGAACTCAAGCCTCCTTTCGACTTTACTTACGCCTCAAATGGATATGGAATACTCTGTAGCATATTGTTAGAAATCTGAGTTGTAAACTGCTAATTGCAGGGGGAGAGAGGCTACGATCAAGGAGCAACGTTGGCCCGAGAAAGGAATCATCGGCGCCTAAGGAGTTGGCCGACGCTCAAATCGCCGCTCAAATATTCACCTTCCGTGAGTTGGCCACAGCAACTAACAACTTCAGGCCCGAATGCTTCTTAGGCGAAGGAGGTTTCGGGCGTGTGTACAAAGGAAAGCTCGCAAATGGACAGGTCCTTTCTTTTCGTCCTTTTCCAACAATTTTCGCAGCAGTTTCTACAAAATGCTAACGCTTCGATTTGATTCCATTTTCTATCAGGCCGTCGCAGTTAAACAGCTGGACAGAAACGGGCTCCAAGGAAATCGAGAATTCCTCGTCGAAGTCCTAATGCTTAGCCTTCTCCACCATCAAAACTTGGTGAATCTTTTAGGCTACTGCGCCGATGGAGATCAAAGGCTCCTCGTCTACGATTTCATGCCCTTGGGTTCCCTTGAAGATCACCTCCACGGTACTCTAACGAAAAGGATGAAGATATTAAAAAAAACGACGTCTTCTTACGAAACTCTTTTTTTTTTTCTTACGCAGACCTAACGCCAGACAAAGAGCCCTTAGATTGGAACACTAGGATGAAGATAGCCGCGGGGGCCGCTCGAGGGTTGGAGTACCTCCACGACAAGGCGAACCCGCCCGTCATATACAGGGACTTCAAATCCTCGAACATATTGCTCGGCGAGGGCTTCTTTCCCAAGCTGTCCGATTTTGGGCTCGCCAAGCTCGGGCCCACTGGGGACAAGTCCCACGTATCGACTCGGGTCATGGGAACTTACGGCTATTGCGCCCCGGAGTACGCAATGACCGGTCAGCTCACGGTGAAGTCCGACGTCTACAGCTTCGGAGTCGTGTTCTTGGAGCTCATCACTGGGCGTAAGGCCATCGACGGCACGCGGGCCCACGGCGAACAGAACCTCGTCTCGTGGGTAAGATAGAAAGGCCTCGGGTCCCGTAATTTAGGGGCAAATTAGCCATTGGAATTACATGGGACAATAACTTTCAAAAAATTTTAGCAGTTTGGGACATTATACGCCAGAACCCTTGATTTTGCCTTAATTCTAGAGTTCCGACGTATAATTTTAGGAGGTGCATTATACTGACAATAACTTTCAAAACCAAGCAACTTTGAGGCAAAATCTAGTTTTCAGGCATATAATTTTAGGGGGTGCAGTGTACTGACAACAACTTTCAAGATCAAGCAATCTTGAGGCAAAATCTAGGTTCGGGCATATAATTTTAGGGAGTGCATTATACTGACAACAACTCAAAATATAGGGTTTTGGCGTATAATTTCCCGTATATTGATTAATTTTTAATATAATTGTCCCCATAATGCAGAATACTAAATTCGTTGTCCCTATAATGCTACATCCTTCTCTGTCATTACAAACACGTCCGTAATTTTTTGCTTACGTGGATTTGCACAGGCGCGGCCGTTATTCAACGACAGAAGGAGGTTTGCGAGGCTAGCGGATCCCAAACTGCAAGGGAAATTTCCAGTGCGAGGGCTATACCAAGCCCTGGCGGTGGCTTCCATGTGCATCCAAGAACAAGCCGCCGCCCGTCCCTTGATAGGGGACGTCGTGACCGCCCTTTCCTACCTTGCGAATCAGTCCTACGATCCAAACGCAGCCTCGGCCCACAAGGGCAGCGAAGGTAATAGGGTCTTACCGAAGAACGAAGATGTGGACGCTGAGAGGGACGATTCTCCGAGGGAAGCTGTGAAGACGATGATGGCGAAGAGGGATTCCGAGAGGGAGAGGGCCATCGCGGAGGCTAAATTGTGGGTCAATCAGAGAGATTTGGAGAGGGAGAGGGCGGTCGCCGAGGCCAAGATGTGGGGCGAGAATTGGAGGAGGGACAAGAGAAGGATGCAAGACGATGATGATGATGATGAATAAAGGTGGAATGATCTCATCGTAGAAAGCTTCCATCTTTTCTTTTCTTTTCTTTTTTTTTGTACCTTCAGTCTGCTGCAGAATGGGTGTCTGTGTGTGTGTACATATTATATGATATCTGTAACTTGAGGAAAGAAAGACAATGGAGAAGAAGCTCGAGATTTGTGTTAGAAGCTTCTGTCTGAAAGTGAGCACTTGAGAAATCTGATGAGAGTATGACTCTGAAGTTAAAGAGTCTTTGCTGTTTTCTATTACGCGTGTTATGTATATTATATTCTGGCGATGGGCATTTTGAAGATATATTATGATTTTACTTTGGAAACGTTGGGTCTGTGTGTGCGCGTTAGTTTTCTAATTATGTTAGAACTGGAATTTAATCATCTTCCCTGTCTGCGTTGATTATCAAGAACTGAAGCTCAAATTGAATCGTTTTATCTTGTGTTTTCTTTCTCCTTGATTTAGGAATGATCCCATCTCCTTGACACCTTGACTCCTAAAGTCAACGTAAAGTAAAGAGTAATCAAAGTGAGAACAGTTTGAGATAAGGAACGAAGCAGTTTCCTTTTTCTTCTACACGTGTTCTACGCAACGCGAATTGGCATACGAAACTTTCAAAATGCGATAGAACTTTCTAGATTTATTACGTTATCGTTCTCTTCCAAACTGATATAAAATCGCTAAAAAATTTAATTAGATTAATATTAGTTTCCCTTCTCCTCACGAAATCAAACACCACACGACTTTGTCAACACCCGTCGATTTCTTAATGAATTAATGAAAGAGAATAAAGATTTGTAATAGTTGAGTATTGGCTCCTTCTCTAGAATCCAAAATTGAGTGCCCGTCTCTTAGAGGCACGTGGGACCCATAAAGGATTGTAATGACTATATTGTCCCTTATGTGGAAGGATAAGGTAATAAATTGGAGTCATTGGGAAGAACCTCACCGTCAATTTCAACTTCAAGGAGCCCTCCAATTAAATGATTCCAACTATATCTTATATTCCAAATATATATGTATTAAAATTCGATATATGATATTCGAAATTATACATAAGCGTACATAATTATATCCTCGAATAAAGTAAGATTGAGAAGTACAGATTTCATTTCACCACCGCAATAATTGAAATAAACGAATCCAATCGTATCAGTTATGAAAAATGCATGCAGCAGCATGCGTGCGCCGTTACATATTCATCTGATTAACACGAAAGCATTTGAAGACTATTTACTAAATATAAACATATAATATCTCAATTTGAAGTGAGTGCAGGCTGAGATCAAAGACAATCTTACATAAACTTATCTAAATTTGAATTCTTCATAAGTATACAAAGTCAAAAGAGATGGTTACTTGTCATTCAAATTTACTGCGCCCATATGATATCCCCCTTCTCAAGTCTAAGATCTAATAATGATAGTAAGAATTAACAAAGGATTGGGAATGAATTATTCGATTATATCATGATCTTGAACCTAAAAAAAACCCACCCATCACGTAACATTAAATGAGATGCAACTAATGTTCCCTAATCTGTTGCAAACAGTTGGAGTTGCTTGTGGTTGCAAGCTTCTTATTATCTCGTGTCGTGTGTAATAATAATATAGATATATTTTTTGTATTTTTCATCTATTTTACGAGATAATGTGTAGTTACAACCAATAAAAAGATTATCAAGGGTATTCTTGGAATTTCACACGAGACCACCATTAAAGGTGTTGGTGAGATACAGCTACAAATGTTGTACAAGGAGAGGTGACTTTACCCTTACGGAGCCGCACCTCATCTTTTTCTAGTTTTCAACATAACATTAAATAATATATAAAATACAATTGATACTAATTAACTCCTTTTCTCATATTCTCCGTAGCATATATACGTAGTGACGTGATTGAGATGAACTTTGTCAGCCAAATCTCCGAAATATAAACTATTTTAAAAAAAAAAAATTATTACAAGAGACTAATGTGTGTGGAAGTAGACAAACATTACCCAAAAGCATAGTCCCTCTTACAATGTAAGAAAGAGATTGACACGTTTGAGAGGATAAAGTTTGACAAATTTAAGGCGTCTACGTTTTCAGTGTACGTAAGATCAAACAAAAGCCATGTTGTCCGAAAAGAGGGTTGAAACAAAATGCGTCAAAGCAAGAGACATTGAGTCTACTTCACGCCATATAGGTTCCTTCAATTTTTCTTTCTTCTCCTTCGTTTTTTCTCAAATTAAATAATAAAAAAATGAACCCTTCATTGCTACTATAAAGAAGCCTCACTTTCTCACCTCCTCTCCTTACATTTACACGCACTCCACAGAACCTTTTTCATTATCAGTTTCCTCTTCTTCCTCGTTCTTGTACTGTTTAATGTAGACTCAACTTCAATGGATTCTTTTTATTACAAGAGTGGTTAAAAAGCAGTTCTTTATTATTACAAACTAGCTTTGCCCAGGCTACTGTTTTGTTCTTGAATCTGAGAGTGAGGGTAATAAAAAGAAGAAAGACCATGGAGAGGCTCAACCTTGTGAAGAACGGCGTGCTGAGATTGCCGCCTGGGTTCAGATTTCACCCCACCGACGAAGAGCTTGTCGTACAATACCTGAAGCGTAAGGTACAATCCCATCCATTGCCAGCGTCGATCATCCCTGAGGTTGACGTCACCAAGTCTGATCCCTGGGACTTGCCTGGTAATAAGTACTCTCGATTTATTACACCGCTGTGTTTTTCCTTTCAGTCTCTGCTCCAAAGAACTGATTTTTACTTTAACCCTCGAATCATATATCCACAGGCGATTCCGACCGAGAGAGGTACTTCTTCAGCACAAGAGAGACGAAGTACCCGAACGGAAGCAGGTCGAATCGGGCAACCGGGTCGGGTTATTGGAAGGCAACGGGTTTGGACAAGAAGATAGTGAGCTCAAAGGGCCAACAAATCGTCGGGGCGAAGAAGACGCTTGTTTTCTACCGAGGGAAGGCTCCAAAGGGATCGAAGACTGATTGGATCATGCATGAGTATCGCCTCGCCCATGATAGCACTGCTAACTGTCCTCAAGAATCCATGAAAGTGAGATCTTCGAAGCAGAAGAAATAACCCCTTTTGGTTAGAAATGAAAGTAACTCTTTCCTCGGACACTTATCGATTGTTTTTTTCTCTTGCAGGGAGATTGGGTTCTGTGTAGGATATTCCTGAAGAAGAGGAACGGTAGCAAGGGCGGCCAAGGAGAGGCGAAAACAGAGCATGGAGTAAGGCCGGTTTTCTACGACTTCTTGGCCGGGGAAAGAGCCGGGTCGGGTCGGATTCTCGACGATTCGAGATCCGGGTCGAGTGGGGTCACGGAGGTTTGGAACAAGGATGATGGGACATCGTCGGACGGTCACCAAGAAAGTAGCAGTAGTTGTTGCAGTAGCAGTTTTAGGTGTTAAGATGTATGCAAGAGGTTTTTAAGTTAATTAAAAAGTCCTCCCAAGAGTTTGTACTTTGCTGGTTCGCTTTTGTCTGTCCTTTGTTTTTCCTCTCCAAATATGGTTTTCAGGACATTTCTGTGCAAAATCAACTCCACTCCTTAAAGTGTTCCATTGCAGTAATTTAAATGCGGCCTTTCAGAAAACAACCTTGGAAAAACAGAGGGTTAGTTAGTACTAATCTTGAGGATGGATGTCGTGAGATCATTGGGCAGCCACTATAAGTGGAACGAACATTACATGTTATGAATGATAAGAAAGATTAAATCTTTTTAAAAACACCCAAAAGGTAGTTTTCATTACCAATCGAGACCCAATCACTTCATATTTCTTCCCAATATTTTAAGTAAAATTACAACCTGAAAATATAAATAAAAAAGGAAACAGAGAGGGACACCAAACGGGCCCTCGTTTGAAATTAGAGTTGTGCCAAGCAAGTTGATAGTTTTAAGTCTAAAAACACGGCAAAAAAGCTCTACACAAAATCGCAACCATTAAATTCTCTTGCAAGTTCTTCACGCTATGCATATTTGATTGGCCGACACAGCACAGAATTTCAATCCCTTGGACAATTCTTAATAGGAATAATACCAATTATACCCCTGACAAGTATGTCTATTGCGAAGATTAGTACTGCAGATTTAATATATTTCATTAAACGAGACAAGGTGTTGCAAGTTCTAACAAAGTGAAACCAAATACGTTTGACTTGATTATTGCAACATTATTTTTCAGACACAATTATTATTGGTGTTTCGTGTATCACAATCTGAATGGTCTTTTACATGTTTACGTGCAGGCATCGGCCATGCAGATTGAAGGTCTTGATCAACAAAAACATTAACTAAACCCACTTCTTCGTATTATCTTTATTTTAATACAAAAAGTAAACTAAGTAAATAAAAATAAAAAAGCCCTTCTTTCTCACATGCATGATGTCTCGATGCCGATGTTCATGATAACTTTCTTTTCCTGATTGATGATTTTATAAGCCGGACACGTGGATGCTGACACGTGGAAGCACGATTTAGTTAGTCCAAACTTAATACTATATTTTTTCCGAAATGTCCAAATACAATTAATAAATACTATATTTTTGCCAGTACAAGATTGCAAGACAAAACTGATCATAAAAAATTGCCGACCACACTTTCTTGGGACAATGGTTCATTCATCATCGTGAAGGGCTATTTGATTCTACTCGTCGCCTATTTTCATATTCATATCTAATATAATATATACACTTATTATCTGATGAACCCAATTGCGTATGATTGGGACTTGCACAAATTCAACAAATTTACAAAGAGAATGAATGAATGGAAAGAAACAAATATACGTGAATATATATATATATATATACTGTTAACCAGTTTTCTCAGTGGACCACATATGCTAAAAGCTAAAAAGAAACTTCGATTAGGTCAATCAAAGCTTTAATTGCAAGATGACTACATAGGCGATGGAGGGCATTAAGGGAAATACAAGAAAGGTTGAACTTTGAAGGAGGGAGACATAGGGGAAAAGGGATGTGAATAATTTAGCAATTATTATGCAAGTTGGCCGATTCAAATAACAAAGCCCACTTGCAGAGACACAAAATGTTTGCTTAGAATCTCCGCAACAATGACAAATATAAATACAATACGTAATCTTTGGTCACGTTGAAAGAAATACCAACTACTGGGCCACCTTCTTATGACCAACATGGGCATGTCTTTAATGACCCATTACATCATCAATAGGCATATGCATATGCTACTGACTATTAGCTTGCTGAAAATCAATGCCTAGATCAAAGAAATAATGCCCCAAACAAGTGAAGAAGACAAAGGCCACGTTTTAACTAACGAAATCTTGATGATATTCAACAAGCCCAACTGCTGATGAGGTACCTGATGAGGTGTTCTGATTGGAGGATCGTATAGTTCGAATTTCCATTCCCAGAAGCTTCTGCGATTCAGTTTTTTTTTTATCAGAAGAAGCCCTCAAGACAGCTCCCTCGTTGTTCTATGATTGTCGATGATGAACAATTCTCAATCAAGCAAACCGTCGAACAGTTTGGATGCATTGCAAACTTCAAATTATTAGCTGACCACCAAGCCTCGCCCTTCGTCAACTTCTAGTTCTAGTATACACCCGTCTGCAATCGAACTGAAGCTATATCGTAATATGTTCCTCAAAAAAGGAGAAAAGAAACGAAAATTAAAATTTTCACGTTTGCCTTTCACAATCTCAAGAAGTTGAACCCCTTCATTTCACGCCACGTCTCTTTCCTTTCTAATTTCGTATTTCAATTTTCATTTCCATTCCCATCATTTTTGGTGACAAATTGGGCATAGGCCCAGCCCAGATACTCAATATTATCGGCCCATTAGTTGATAAATAAATTTTTAAGATCTAGAAAGTGCGTCTGTCGTCATCATCAAGGAAAAGTGGTCAAAAATACATTTTCTGCGCAGGAAAGTGACTTTTCGTAATAGGTTAGCTTTAGTGGACTTTGACGGGAAAACCAAAACCAATGACTTTCAAATTTTTGTCCGTTAATTATTTGAATTATGGGTTACATGAAAATACACATTTATATAAAAATTTTGCAAAGTTAGTATCTGTCAAATTTTTTTATATGTATACCTATTAGAATAAATATTTTGCACATTGATACATGGTCAGCTGCAACTACGTCATAGAACACATTTAGGTACTAAGAGAAACGTATTGTGGTACATAATACAATGAAAAAATTGTACATCATATAACACGTTAAGGTACTATATAGATAGGTACTAAACCATATGTGGGTACCATATAAACGCGTGATGTGGTACGTATTACACAGTGGCGGAGCCAGGGAATGAATCTGGTGGGGTCCATTTAATTGGACCCCATACCCAGTATTTTTAACAAAATTTCAACGGGGTCCTTTTAGTTTAATTTTTTTCTAGTCCTAATATTATTTTTTTCAGCCTAAATTATTAATAAATTTTTTTCCCAGTGGGGTCCATGCACCCCACTGGATCTACTCTAGCTCCGCCTCTGGTATTACACATATAAAAAAGATATGTTAAGACTGGGAAACTGGTACAAAAAAATCGAACGGGTACTTATATAAAAAAATTCCTCACAGGTATACTCATTTGCAACTTTTTTTATATAAAAGGGTATTTTTACGTAGATTCCCCTTCGAATTATTACCAAAAATGTTCGCTTGTTCTTTGTATTATTGCCTATATTATATCTTCCTTTAGTCAAATAGATGTAAATGAGGCGATGTCTTACTTTCCCCTTCGGAATACTTATTAATAATTAATCTATTAATGACGCGTTGTGGTAACCAAGTCTATGACACAGACATAAAATATTGAATTCCGCGCAACATTAAACATTTAAATAATAAAATCTAAATGGGATATAAATACATTATTGAAAATACGTGTTAGAGGAAGACACACGGTAAAGAGTTTAATTCTAACAGCTTTGACGTGACCAAAAGCAAGCTGACCGAGGATTTCATTTCACATTTCTTTCTCAACAGAGCATTATCAGTGTGATTGATTCGTTCATTTATCGATTCGATCGATCGATCTAGGTTTTTTTTTTCGTTCTCTATACGCTCGATTGCCGTTTCGTTTTAGTCCTTGTTGAGGATACAAATCGATGAAGACGTCGCTGAAGAAGCTGCAGCAATTTGCTGTGGTAAGGCAGCACGATAAGAGAGCGCAAAAGCTTCGGCAGCAGTCTCGTGCGTTGGATGAGCTCGCTGGTGCTACGCAGGTTGGTTTTTTTTTTTTCTGCTTGGTGCTCTTTTTTTCAGTTCAGCTCGTAGATTGGAGCTCGGAAAGTTGTCATTATTATTGTATGAGAAAACGGAGATCGACGATATCGGTTGTTCTATTGAAGAATTACTTTGGAAGTATCGATGCGTGGGTTATTTTGCAGGTGGTGTTTGACTGGTCAACTCGCGCATTGTTGTCTGCGTGGGCCTTTTTTAGAACGTTGTTTGATTTTTCATGAAGGCAGATCTTTTGATGTAGATTTTTCTTTATGCTAGGACATGAACGACATGAAAGACTGCTACGATAGGCTACTTTCGGCAGCAGCAGCAACTGTGAACAGTGTATACGGTATCTTGTTTGTTGCCAAGAGCAATTGACTTTTCTTTCATCGTGTTAGGAATTCATTTTCAATCAGTTAAGTACTGCAAATGAAATTTCTGAATCATATCCCTTCGATTTCAGAGTTTTCCGAGTCATTAAAGGAAATGGGGGATTGCCTTCTGGAGAAAACTGCCCTGAATGATGACGAGGAAGGGGGTAAGCGAATATTCTGTTGTTGGCTTTGCTTAAAATGAATGATACAAGTTGCTGCTCAGTGGAAGTAACACCAGCATCTCCTGCCCATGTCTTAATATTGAGAGCTATAATGTCTTATTCTTCTATTTCTCTTTCCTTATTTAGGGAAAGTGTTACTGATGCTGGGTAAAAAGCAACTGGAACTTCAGAAACTGGTCGATGGTTATGTGAGTATGCAATGATATTTAACTTCCCATGTCTCCACCCCTGATTGCTTGGACTGTATGTTGAGTTCTTTCTTCTTTATTTCAGCGCTCTCATATAGTCCGGACCATTACAGTACCATCAGAATCTCTTCTTAATGAACTTCGCATTGTAGAGGTGAGCTCTTTTACTCTTCTCTTCTTGTGGACAAATACGTGAAATATCAATTTCTGACTCCTTCAACCTTTTGTGCATGCAGGATATGAAAAGCCGTTGCGATGAAAAAAGGTATGAATTTCAACTATTGATTTTGGGAATTCTTCTTTTAAATCTTTTTGAGAGGATTGGCCTTTTTCAAAATGGTATACATTTTGACTATTGCTTTCCGGGAAATGACTTGCAGGGAACTATACGAAGATCTTCTCAAGAAGCAGACTGAAAAAGGAAGATTAAGAAACAGTAAAGGCGAAAGATTTACTTCACGCCGGCTTCAAGAAGCCCAAAATGAGTTTGACGAGGAGGCCGATATGTTTGTTTTCCGCATGAAATCATTAAAGCAAGGACAATCCCACAGCCTTTTGACGCAAGCATCTCGTCATCATGCTGCACAGGTAATTTCCTATTTCATCCAATCTTAAAACCCTATTTGGTTTGCAGAAATTCTTATCCTCACTCACTTATGGCGAGCTTCGCCTTTTTTTCCAGTTGTCTTTTTTCAGGAAGGCAGTAAGATCATTGGAGGCCGTCGAACCACATGTCAGATTGGTCGCTGAGCAGCAGCATATCGATTATCATTTCGTTGGGCTCAAGGCCGACGAAGATCACATATACGATGGTTACGATGATGAGACTGACAGTTATTCGGACGACGATTCTGAAAATCGATCTGAAGCAAATGACGTTGGAGAGCTGAGCTTCGAGTACAGACAAAGCTACCCTGTAAAAGAAGCCTCTACATACAGAAACTCCATGGAGGTAACAACGCTTAGCCCTCTCACAGAATAACAAATCATGCATGGTTACGCAAAAGTTGACTCTTTTTCTTCTCTTTGCAGCTCGATAATCCCAGTCCAACGCTTGCCCCGGGCTCCAAAACTGGCGGCGCTAGGGTAAGTCTACCCTTATAACACGATTCGTCTGTGTTCTTTCCTCCTAAATTGCAACTCGACGTTTGAAATTTAACTCGCATGTCATTAACCTTTCCAGGAACCGTTGCCAAGCCGTGGTCGAAGTTCCTTTTCTTTCTTTGGAGAACACACCATCATAAGCAAATCAGCTCCTCTCTTTCCCAACAAGAATGCCCAGTCCGCCGACCAAGCCTCGCGCAAGTTCACCTCCTACATCTTACCCACTCCAGACGAGACAAAGACCTCAAATCCCAGGAAATCACACGGCGAACCTCCTCAGGCAAGTCAATCGCCTCCGCCCGTAAATCCCTGGCACTCATCTCCCTTACTTCAGAGAAAGCCCCAGACAAAAGGCGACAAGCTCTCAGGACCAATAATCCTAGATTCCCAATCAGTCCTCAGAGAAAGCAATCGCTACGCTAAATCCCTTCCTTTATCCCAAGCTGCCCTGTCCTATAAACAGCCCAACCCAAGTTCAGCATCCTATGCCAAGAAAGCAAAAAGACACGCCTTCTCTGGTCCTATAACACGGAAGCCATGGACAACCTCAAACTTCTCCAATGATAATAACCCCACAGCATTTTCGGGCTCTCTTCTACCCACTCCGACATTACCACAGCCTAAAAACTCGTCTTCAGCGTCATCACCTCCCATCGGTTCTTACCCTAAGATAAGCGAACTTCACGAGCTTCCCCTTCCACCACCTCACTTGGCTGCTCCTCCGAAAACTACGAGCCTTAGTACTCAGTCTGGTCCGTTGATGTCTAAAAGTCGAGAACCTTCGACATGGGCTCTGTCTTCGACTGGTTCGGTGCTTCCCACGCCGCCAACTCAGCCTCTGCCTCGAAGCTATTCGATTCCAACGGGCGGAAGATTGGAAGTTTCAGCCAATGTATTATCGCCACCGCCGCCTATGGATGATTAGTGAGTTTTCGACAAAGTCATGATTTTTATTTTTGGCTACGTTGTTATTATTATATTATACGATGTACATACGTTCTCTTGATTTACATTTTTGGACTTCTTGGGCTAATTCGAGGTTTGGGGATGATTAGTTTGGGGGGATTATCGTTTGTGTCAGTTTTGTTGACAGTGCATTGTTCTTGTATCCTTAAAACCAGTTTTGAGATAAGAGGTTTACATTAGCTTCTCGTCTGAAAACACAAACAGTACACAAAACATGATATATTTTTTTTTTTCCCGACAGCTACGAATTAACTAAAACATAATTTAATTGCAATCCCCTCCAACGTCGTATCTCACGAACCCCACGAGCTCGGGCCCTTCCAGCCTTGAATTATTCATGAAACTGCAAAAATTAAAATACGCATTTGTTGGATTTCATGCAATAAAAAGAGAAGATCAAACAAACCCAACAAAAACGCGTCTTCTTGCTTTTGCTGTGTTATTACCTCGCTTCGGTAAGTTCAGCGAATGAGCCATAAGTTGGAATAGTTCCGCACAAATCATTACTCGACACGTCACTGCAACATACCTCCAAGAAAATTAAGAACAAGACTTTTGTCAATGAGGGAATACGTAAGAGAGATTCTTACATAACTTTCAGGTTTCCAAGCTTGGTAAGTTCCCTGGGTATTCTTCCTGTAAGGTTATTGCCATTCAACCGCCTTGAAATAGAAAAAAAAAACAAGCATTGATTGTTAGCCAGAAGAATTAGATAAGCACTGATCCCTTACAATGAGAACAGAAATAGTTAAGAGTTGGTTCTTACAAGAACTTAAGATTTGAAAGCCTTGATAAAGAAGGTGGGATCGGCCCAGTAAGGTTATTGCTGTACAAATCCAAGCTCACAAGGTTCTTCAGTTTCCCCAGTTCAGAAGGAATCATGCCCATCAAGCCGTTCATGTAAAGTTCCCTGTAGTAATAATCCCAGAAAAAAATTTGATTGTTCGAGTTTTCCTGTATTCCTTTTACTGCATTTCATATCACATACTACTACTCACAGGTACTGAAGATGCTCTAACTTCCCCAACTCAGGCACAATCTTCCCTGATAGCTTCGCGTTTCCAAGATCACTTAAAACGTCCCCATTAATCAATCAAGGAAAATCAACAAATCAAAACTTGGGCCGAGGCTTACGGTATCAAATTTTTTTCTGTTCTTACAGTCTGGTGACTCTATTATCAGAATCACAGGTGACATGAAACCAAGTGCATGGGTCCAC
This sequence comes from Craterostigma plantagineum, assembly GCA_027422505.1. Taxonomy (NCBI): domain Eukaryota; kingdom Viridiplantae; phylum Streptophyta; class Magnoliopsida; order Lamiales; family Linderniaceae; genus Craterostigma; species Craterostigma plantagineum. Next base: position 21,088 of record JAPQWV010001478.1, on the reverse strand, counting down.
CAAAGTTGGATCCCAGCTCTCAAGGACGTTTTCTGGGTCGTTAACGGCTTTTCTCAGTGCGTAGAGAGCATCGCCTGTCCAAAAAAAAAAGTACCTCATAGGTTGTCTTCGAGCAACGACACCATATTACGAGTCTTCTTTACTTCGACGGAAATGATGCCTATATATTTTTACCTTCTAGATTAGCAGTTGCCATTGCGAAGAGAAGAAGGAGAAGAAGCGCATCAGAGGGGATCCATGAATCCATGGTGGATGGAGTTTCTTTCAACTGGAAAAATCGAACGATTCGTTTATGTTATGATAACAACTTTCTTTTCTCCTTCAAATTGTTGCTTTCTCTATTTTCTTTTGCTCTCAAATGGGGAATGGCATCATAACCCACTTAAAAGGGGAATTCATAGAGCCCGTAAACGAATGACTTGTCTGTCATATCACTGTGTGGAAGTACAGTAAATATGGTGCGAGTTTTTCTTTAATTGTTATTTACTCCCTTTGCCAATTTCAATGATATTCGAATAGTTTAGTTGGTCGCTTGAAATCTAAACAAATACTCTCGAAGAAGAAAAGCTATTTGACGATGATATTTCTCAATAATGCGACTTAGACCATGCCGTACCCTACCATGAGTAGACCATCGACCAACAAAGCAAGAAATGCTTTATATATTTAAATAACTTCCCATTGATATTCATTCCCCTCTTAGCCTTTTAATCGAATTGACCAGATACTTTAACCAGTTGCCTCACTAATATCCAGCCTTTTGCTTTTGGCCCACCACATTAGATTTTGACTTCGTACATACAACATTCAAATCTTTGAATCAATTTACCATTGCAGCATTTCCGACCACGCTGAGCTTTGGGGTTTTTTTTGTGATCTTAATATGATTCTGTCGTTACATAAAAGAATATGGAAATAAGCCGACAACGAATGCGTTATCTGTTGAGATCATAAAACAAGATCGTGGTTAGGTTAGGTTTGGTAAAGTGGACACTAATTGCCCATAGCTTTACTCGTATTGTTCGACAATATTATCATTTAACAGCAAAAAAAACAGAACTACTAATCAATCTTTCTCTAGATTTGAGAAAGCATACAGATAGTGAGCGATACAGTAACAACATGCACACAAAGTACATTACATACAAAGCATTAATCGAAAATCTACGTTCGCCATTCCTCAGCCATTCAAGGAGGGCTCACCCTACCCTTGACAAACCTGCCTTTGAATCTCTTCCTAGTGTCTGCCCTCGCTTTCCTCGATTCGTATCGAATGTGCTTCTCATACCTGCAATTTTCGCACGGTCCCATGTTGATTTTCCTGCAAATTCGAAGAAAGCCATCACGTAAAGAACCAACTCACCTCCGCGTCTTCTTCTTTTCTTTGTATCGCTGCATAGCGTTGCCTCTGTTCTGGGCGAGAAGCTCCATGTCAGCGCTGTTCATCGCAGCTACCGAGCTCTCTCCTTTCGCCATGGCAGATTGACCCTTAAACTGTATCTCGCCCGAGCCATTACCACATCTAGGCCTTGCAAGAACCTTCGATGGCCTCGAAAGTGTCATGTTGTTGCTCTCAGAAGTGGAATGCCCCTGATTTTAGTTTTCGTTATTCGGAGTAATTCTTCGTCTGAGGCGCAAGAAGTGTAAACAAACAAGAAGCAGTTGTACGAAACTCAGCAGAATTCTTACATTAAAGAGAACGGTTTCCTCCTGCCCGAATGAGCAGTTCAGTATAGGTAGATCCACTCCTCTTCTTCCAGCCAAAGTCGCCTCTTTGAGCAATTCTCCATATGTCTTTGAGTCGTAAAACATGTCTCCTCCTCCAAATTCTATTTCAAGTGGGCTCGAATCCTTTCGGTCCATCGACTGTCCCAAATTGAAGTCCCATATCTGAAGAATCACAATGCAACTCATAAATGGTTAGCATAGTGCTGTCAGCTCGTTTTCTTTCTCAATAGTCAATGAAAAATCAAGAATGCGCATCAGCAACACTGAATCAAACAAGTCATTGACATATTAACTTCACAATCTTTAGCACTGCATCAAAAATCCAAATACTGTTTACTGAGAATCTTTAACAGACCTGTGCCCCAGTGGAGTTCCACATTGGATTGTTCTTATTATTCAGCTCAGCTTCCATGGACTGATTCATGAGCAGAGAAGTAAACCCTCCTTCTTCAACACTCTGCTGCTGATCTACTACCGCCGCAAGCGCGTGGGTTTCACCAGCGTCCCCCACCTGCTGCCACGTGGCATCCTCTCCTTCGTCGTCAAGCATCTCCATGAGCTGCTTCACAATCAACCCCTTCTGCATCCCACAGACAGAATCGCCCTTCCTCTGGCCGTAATTCAACAAATTGCCACCGTGGCTCGGCACCGTAACTAGGTTTCCCCACTCGTCCAATGACGCCGTTTCGTCCCCATCCTTCTTGCCGCCGCCGAAGTCGATCTTCTGAATGTCGAGCCCCCAGCAAGACGCCAGCTCGCAGGCCGTGGGACAGCCCGAAAACCCTTCGATCTCAGACCGATCGTGGGCGGCGGACACGGCGGAGCTTCCGTGGGCGTCCCAATCGCACTCCAGGCACAGCACCATGCCGTCGGTCGAGCACTTCACCGCAGCGGGCTCGGCGGCGCAGTTGTCGCATATCTGAGAGCGCACGTGCTTCTTCGAGAGCGCGTTCGCCGAGTGCACGTGGCTGTCGCAGGGCAGGCACAGCTTCGCGGTGTCGGCTCGGCAGTAGACGACGGCGGCGCGCTCGCCGCAGTATTCACATACGACCATCACACAAGAAAAGCCCACACAAAGGGAAAGGATTCGAAAGGAGATGACGAAAAAGGCTTACTCGTCGGTTTCCTGAAATTAGAAGTCTATGCTATGGCAGTTTGATGGATTCTTTCAGCAATGGAATGAATAGAGAGAGAGAGAGAGTTATATGATATTACCTCACTTGTGTCTAAAATTGGTCAGAAGAGTATGTACGAGAGCTAGTGTTCAGTGTCATCCAAGGCTAAAATTGGAATTCCAGCTTTGTTGGCTGTGAGTGACGTGTACAACAGTGGGGTCCACAAAGTAAAATATCTTTGACCTTTCCCCTGAGGTGGCACCATTCCACATTTTTGCTTCTGAGCAAAATATAACAAAAGGGGAAATGTAATCTCTAGAAAAATACCTAATTGAATAAAATTTTTACACATATGTATCCATGTCAGAAAAGTTTTTAGTTAAGTATCCGTTCGATTGGGGGTACCATTTTCCTGGTGTTAACGTACCTTTTCATATGTATATTGCGTACCGCGTTACGCATCTATATGGTACCCGTATATGGTACCTATATACGTTACATACGATACCTTGCGGCAAGCTGTAGCGGAGTACCAATTCTACCTGTATTGATGTACCAAAATACGTTGACTTATGGTACCTAAATGTGTTGTGTGACGTACCTACTGCGGATCGGGTACCATCTGCAAAAAATTTATTCTGTTAGGTACATATATATAAAAACGACAGGGTACTGATTTATATTTTTTTTCCAAATGGGTGTTTATGTGTAAAAATCCCATAGTGAATGCTTTTTTGTAAAATTAGACCTAATTCAGAGATATTTAAAGTTTATCAATAATTTAATAGTAATAAACAATCCATAATTAAAGCTAGTTGTCAGCATATGAATAATTTATGGAATAGATTTAAGTAGAATAAGGAAGTGAGCACTTTTAAAAATCATAGATGATGGGACCCACTTTTTGATCCACTTTACAGAAGAGTAAGTAATAAATGGCAATAATGTCGTGATACTAATATTTTTTATAAACATATTATAAGATAGAATAAATTATCACGTGCAATAGTATAGAGATCTTTGTTATCTTGGCATCTCCCAAATATGGCTCACTTTCCTATGTCGGGATGCGTCACTGATGACATATTTTTCAATGTCCTCTTTAGTCATTTATCAGCACCGTTTCATTTGACATCTTTTTTATTAGTGTTAATTATGATTCATGCCTCATTTTCAGTTTTAAATCGAATTCATGCCCTTGTCAGAAAATTTTAGTTTTAAAGACCCACATTTCTACAGTACCAATCATTATTCTGCATTACCACTTCATTGTTCTGCATTATCACTTTATTGTTCTTCAGTACCACTTCATTGTTTTGCAGTACAACTTATTTTTCTGCAATAAACAATGAAGTGATACCGGATAAATCGAGTTAACTAAAAATTTTACGACTGGCCTAAATCTAAATGACATTTAGGCCGTATCAAATAGCCCCTTTTTATTATTCTTCAAAGAGACAGATTTGAAATATTTTATAATTTATTTCTTAGCCATATCCGTGCCACGATACCTAACTAGAGTGTAAAATCTTTATCTTCTATTTCGCATCATAGTTGACAAGTGACGAGTCCTTCGATTTTTAGTTTTTTTTTCTTTCATAATATTATTTCTAGATTGTGTGATATTTTTAACTTCTTTGGTTTATCGGATATATAATGTTTTTCGCAAAGATGCTTTGATATAGACTACAGTTCCTAGATAATTCATCCTAATATAAATATCAATCATTGTAAAAAGGGACTTATCATCTTTTAGTGAAAGACCTAGTCAAAGTATTTATGACTTCGAATAATATAACTTCATAATAAACTTCAATGATATTTTTCTTGATTTTTTCACTGGACCAATACAGAAGCCCAATAAATGGGCTTTCAGTATATGGGCCCAAAATAAAGAGAAGCCCATCGTTCCAATCAACATTCAATGTTTTATGCAAAGGGGAATGAAGAAGGAAGAGAGCAGATGGGTGGTCATTGATGTCAGAAAAAGAAATGTCAGTAAAACAGTTCAGAATAGATTCTACATTCGGAAACTTTACGAATTATATTATTATTATCATCATTGTCCTTTTCGTGACAAACATCTCGTGAAGCCTTAAACTTCAAATATTAATAATTAGAGCAATTTTTCCTAATTGTTTTGAAGTTATATTACTAGAGCTATCTATCACATTTATGCCATTGCTAACCATTTTACAGGTGATGATGAATACTCGTTACTCACTTTTCACGTGAGGAAGTAAGACGACAAGTAATTGTTTTTAAAATATTGATTTTCTTAAAATAACATCACTTTAAAATAATTAATTGAGGAACATATAAATAGTAAAGAGAAGTAAAAGAATCTGTTGTAGAAATGGTCATAATCTTAATGTTAAATGGCTATTAATGAGGAATTGCTAGGTTTGTGGGAGAACAGTTCTTCTGTCCCCAGTAGTGGTGACCTGCCCTGCAATATATTTTGTTAACTAATAATCAAGATAAATATTAAGAATTGAGTTTTCAGTAATGTGAATTTGTAGTATTTTAAACAAGGAATATTATTTGCTTTATAGAAATCCACAAAATTCCATCCTCCTTTTAATTCGCATAAATAAATATTCTTTCCTTCCTTGATTTTTACCCTTCTTTTCTCTCTCAAACAAACTTCCCTTCCTCATAAACATCGTCACTTCAGCCAAGAATCGTTTTTAATTTCATTTGAACCCTTTTGTTTTTCAAGTAATGGCAGGACCCGATATGGCATCGATCACATCGTCGTTGGAAAGATCTTTCCAAAACTTTTCTTTGAACAACAATCACCACCATCAAACCACCACCAGCAGCGGCACCAACGCCGCCGGAGACGGCGTAGGAGAGGCTGATCACGGCGAGGATAAGGCGGAGAACGGAAATCCCACCTTGGAACTCAATTCAGAGGCATCGCTTCCCTATCACTGGGAACAATGCCTCGATCTAAAGGTAAGGTTGACAAAAATGGGGGAAAAATTATCTCTTTTTTTTTCTCCTTATGAGCTGAGTCGTGTTATCTAGTGAAAAGGGTTTCGATCGACATTCATTATTCTGATGAGATAGGGTGAGATGGATTCTGTGTGTCTCTGTCTTCTGTTATTGAACATTTAATGCTTGAAAACCTTAACAGATCTTTGCATCACACCACTTCACTTAATGTTATTCTCATGTTTCGTTGTCCTTTGGGTATATTCAGTTCATCCTTATTTAATGATTGTTATTAAAGGCTACCTTCGTTCAATCTCCTTCCGAAAATTGCAAACTTTCTCTTGAAACATATAGAAAAATGAAAGCCCTTTTCTGATCCTAATCTTTGTAGGGTTTTGGTCATTTCAAGATTCGTTTCCTTCAACAAAAAAAAGCAATCTTTTTTTTTTTGATGAAACAGACTGGCGAAATATACTACATAAACTGGAGAACAGGCATGAAATCCGAGGAAGATCCTCGTACAGCTGGCGATTATTATTACTCAGATGACGAAGACGATGAAAGCAGCTCTTGCGACGAAAGCGAAGGGTCTTCTTCGGAATCATCGCCGCCGTCTTCTTCAAGGCAGCCATGGAGTGGCACCACAAGCGATAACGTTGTCCAAGAAAACTGCTACTACCCAGTACAAAAGAACGCCGGCCAGAACGACGGCGATTATGACTATGTGGCCGCCGGCGACGGCGAAAGCAGCAGTAATAATGCCGGCAGCGTGCTAGTCGTCGCTGGTTGCAAGAGCTGCTTGATGTATTACATGGTTCCTAAGCAGCTAGAGATTTGCCCGAAATGCTGCGGCGGGCAGCTGCTTTACTTCGATCGATCGGAAAATGGGTCGTCGTCTTGAATTATAATCTCATTGATCGTTCCTTTTTTTTTTCCTTGTGGGGGAATTTTTGAGTTTTTTTTTTCTATGTTGGATTGGATCGATGATGTTGGGTGCTGTGATTCTTGGTCAAATGAGATATCATCATTCTTGTTTATGGATTTTCTTCCTTGGCTACCTACACCATTATCTTGGTTTGTGTGTCTTTTGTATTATCACCTTATGTATTAATCTCGTTAGAAGTATGGAAAGAAACCTAATATTAGATTTGCTGCTTAGTATGAGATCTGCGTTTTCATTACAACGTTAAGTTTTTATTATTCATCGTGATTTCATTTGACCAGATAATACACAGCAGCTGTCTTATGGTGTAAAGCGGTAACGTTCAATTCTAATGAAAGCACTTAGGATAATTACAAATGTATTAGGTGGTTTGGAAGTTATGTTGCGTTGAAAAGATGGTAATTAAGATAGCGATGTAATAATGTTAATTAATAGTACAGGTGATTAGGGCCAAGCGGGGTATATTATATATTAGCTTAATTTCGGTTGATGATATGTGATGGAAAGTAAATATAATGAATATTTCAAGATTAACGTTTTTTGTCCATATACAAGAGGGTAAAGTTTCCATATCTCATCCTCTCCGTGATGTTTGCATACCTCAAAAGTCAAAACAATGATTCATTACATTATAGTTATTTCTGCGAAACATGATGATGAGAAGTTGACCCGTAAAATACGAAGGGAAAAAGCAGTTAAATGTAATGATTCCTCATGGAATGGGAAGTACATGAAAGATGGCCTTGATTGAAGGATGAGGGATATATGTTGTTTAATTAAATAAAAATTCAATCATATTATAACTAGTGCGGAACTTTATGTGAAATAATAGAACTAACTAGATGATAACAGGGTCTATGCTGATATACATAAAGATTTTGTCACTTAGGACAAGAAGTGATTCGAAAGTGAGATGACATATGTGGTTAGTTGCAATTAATGGTCCACTTTGAGAGAGAGGGATAGAGATTGAGCAGAAACCTTTTGCTTCAAAGTTCAAATTGCATAACAGGCGAAATAAAAAGGAATCTTGTACAGAAAAGGCATACAAAAAGCAGATACATGGACAGCCACAGTCTGTAGACAATATCATGAAATTAATTAATATAATATATTATCTATCGTGCATTTGCGCAGAACAAACAAAGGAAATATGGGGACCTTTTCATCCATTAACAACAACCCGCCCAAGAGCATGTCATGTATGCGAGATTATTATTTACATTGAGAATTATAATTTATAATTACATATTGTCAACTGTTTTCTGAAGATTTTTATCTAGGGTTAATTTGAATTCATGCCTCTTTAAAGTTTAAAATAAATTTGTCAGAAAAAGTATTGTTTAAAAGACACAATTTATGTAAAAGTTAGATATAAGTACCTAAACTTAAAAAAGTGTGAAGTGTATATGAACTGGCATCGGATGATCAATTTGTGTTATTTCAGAACAATGAGTGGTACTGTAGAAATCGAGTGGTTAAAATTAAATTTTTTCCTCACAAGCCATGAATCCTTGTGAAATTCTCGACGGGGCTGAAATTAAAAGTTCCCTTTTATCTATTTAATCACATCTTTTATTATTATGTATGTTGAGGGAAAATTCCAAGAAAGAAGAGGAGACCACCACATTAGCCTAGCAGTATATATAGCTGTTCAAGATTCCTTGCTATGCATACACACATACATCTCTGTAGCATACCTTTCATGTCTGTATAATAATTAAGTGAGATCGTCTTTTCTACTGTTGGGAATTGGTAAGGGAATCTCTGTCTCATCGCTTTATTCATGCTCTTGTTTCTATCCCCCCAACCCCATCCACCATCTTTCTTCTACCACTATTGTGTTTTCAATGTCTCTGTCCCCTTTTATCTTATCTTTCTATTTAATTGCTCCCAAAATGATTTGGTGTGGCAGCCACAAATTACCATTTAATCTCTAATTTTAAATTTATCATCATTACATTTTTAAGATCATTTTTTTTAATTCATAAAATTAATATAAAATTACTTCCGGCATTATAATTTCACGTATTAAAATTTAAATATAAAGTAATATTATATACGAAATCCAATAAATAATAATAATGGTGTTTCATCATTCATGTAGTAAAAATAAACTAATGGGCCTCAATCACGTGTCTCCATGTACTGGGCTGGGCCTCAAACCACAGCCCAGAGTAATCACAGACAAACATCGTATACACACACACACAAGATGACATCTCAAAAACACTCAAAACGTAGCAAACAATGAAAAAACAAACTGATTCTACCTCAACAAACAAGCATCACTCACTCACTCACTCACTCACATATATATATATATATATACATATATATAATATGTTGTATGTGTGTCTTAACTCTTAGGTAGTGGCGTGGGGCTGTGCGGGGGCGGCGGCTGATGAGCCTCTTGCTCTGAAATCGGACACATCGTCCAAAAGATAATGAGAAGCTTTGTCGTAATTGACGAATCCCATGAACCAAAACTCGTGGCGATCGACCGTAGTGATCTGAATGTACTTCTCGGGAGGATTCTCCTTCATTACCACTGGGCTCACCGACTCTATGCTTCCCAATGGCACTGCCACCTTCTCATGTCGAAAAATAGCCAATAACAAACAAGATTTTAGCACTTCAAACTATACAACGACATTGGTCGATTCAAACTCAGTTACCTTGTAGTAACTCCATGTCTCTTGGCCAGAAGGAGCCTTAAAAGACAGAGGACGGTCGCTGCAAAAGGCGACGCGGGCTGTCGAGAGGTATAAAGTGCCAGCGACGGGGCCCGTCGTGGTGGAAAAGTAGCAGGCGAACGACTTCTTCAGCTTTTCGTTGGGGTCGATGGAGAATGCTTGCCTGAAGATGGACTCGAATCCTCCTTCGGTGATGGCTTTCGCCGTAAGGTTAACTTTCCCCCATGCTGCCCCTGAGACTGATGGCCCAGTTTTCACTGCAGTTAAAAGACATACCACGATAACGATGAGCACGATTTGATACGGCGAAACGAAAATGGCGTACTTATGCAACAAAGAATCGAACAGCCGATCTTGGTCCCTCGTCTGAGTCGAATACAACGTTGTTCTGAGTTCGATTGCGGATATAGCAATCTGAAACACGATATCTATTGTCTGATTACTGTCAATCGTGTTAAAGGTCGATCCGATTCGTTTGTTGCCCTAATTCTAATCTAACCACATAACAGAGCCCAATTTTGACCGTCTAAGGCGACAAATCACAGAAGATCGCAAACGATTTTCCTCTTTTCCCCTAACCCTAGCTGGTGGTAAGGACGCATCAGTTCGGTAAAAAATTTCAAAATCAGATCCTCAGAAACAAACCAAATCAGAAGCTGAACCGACGATCGGAATCAAAATCGAAAGACTCACAGTTGTGCCAGACGTTACGAGCTACCTCTTCCGCCCTGTGGCTCCACGTGTTGAACATGCTAACCACCTGCTCGATAGGGTTGTCGCTCCTCTGCGCGGCGAGTAAACGACGTAAGGATGCTGCTGATTCTGCAGGTTCGGGTCGGCGTAGTGCTGCGGGTTCGGGCCCTGAGCCTTCCACTGAGCCGCCTGCTGGTTGTCGGGGTGGACCGTCGGGTTAGCGGGTTGGCCCATGACGTGCGTCCCCCATTTCTTGGGATCTTCCTCCTCGTGTTTGTTGCCTGCTTTGTTGTGATCTTCGTTCGAGCTCGACATGGCGACGAAAATATCAAATCGTTAAAAGGAGAAGTCGATTTCGTTGAATTATGGTGCGATTGATTGCGGGGAAACTGATCGATGAGCAGTATAAATAGGAAAGCGTACGTGCTTCTTAAGATTCAGATATGTGCTGCTATTATATCTTAGCCGCGTTTTCTCTCTAGAATTATCGGCTTGTCTTTTTCTTTTCTTTTTTTTTTAAATAATAATACATTTCTTCTAATTCTAGATACGTATGTCATGGAGCAGTTGATGACATATTTCTATGACGAAAAAAGAATCATATAAGTATAGAAAGTATCTGATCAAATTCAACTTGGGGAAGGTTTTATCATCGAAATTCTTTTCCGAAAACCTTGCTTGTAGTATCGTTTACGTAACTCTCTCTAGATTTATGTGGGCTAAAATGGCCCATTAAAAGCTTAATTGGGCCGAGACGATGGTTGGTTTTACTGTTGGCCCAAATCTACCTTCGTTGATGTGACATGTTGACAACGTAAGTGAAGAAAGCTCAAGGCACATTCCCGCGTCGACGCTTGTTTGGTACAGCGCATGAATGATCTTACTAAAGCAATGGAGATTCCTTGCGAAGCATCCATTACTTCGTTTGGTCTCTCCTCTAAGCTTGTCGTCTTTGGCTGCTCGAAATTTTCAAGAATTCGAGCCGAATATGGGCTGCGGAGTACTACGAACCTCGTTCGACTCCCACGCATACGCGCGTACGCTTCAGCACTGCGCAAGATGCAATGACCCAATGACTGGGAGACTGCTTCACGGCCACATAATCAAGTCAGGGAACTGTTTGGACCTGTTTGCTCGTAATATTTTGCTGAATTTGTACACAAAGACTGGTCTTTTATCGGAAGGTGCCCACTTGTTCGATGAAATGTCCGACAGGAATGTTGTTTCCTTCGTGACTATGATTCAGGGGTACGAGAACGCGGGGGAGTATGAAAGGGCGGTGGATTTGTTCTTTAGGTTGTGGGGAGAAGGTCACGAGTTTAATGCCTTTGTTTTTACTGCTGTTCTGAAGTTGATTGTGAGCATGGAGTGGGTGGAGTTGGGTTGGTGCATTCATGCCTGTGTTTGCAAGCTTGGTTATGATACCGATGCTTTTATTGGAACGGCGCTCATCGACGCTTATTCCGTTTGTGGGTTTGTGGATGTTGCGAAGGGAGTTTTTGATGGGATTGTGGGGAAAGACATGGTATCTTGGACTGGAATGGTGGCATGTTATGCAGAGAACGATCGTTTCGTCGATGCCTTGGAACTGTTCGGCGAAATGAGGTTTCAAGGTTTGTTGCCTAATACTTCACGTTTGCAAGCGTGATTAAGGCTTGCCTAGGACTCAAAGCTGTTGATCTTGGAAAGGGCGTGCACGGCTGTGTCTTAAAAACATGTTACGAAATGGATCGCTATGTAGGAGTTTCTCTGCTCGACTTGTACACTAGGTCGGGGGACATCGAAGATGCGAGGAGAGTCTTCGAGGAAATCCCCAAGGATCACGTCGTTCCTTGGAGTTTCATGGTCGCACGGTACTCCCAAAGCGATCGCTGTGAGGAGGCCTTGCGATTATTTCTCGAAATGAGGAAAGCTTTGGTACCTCCCAATCAGTTCACATCTGCTAGCATCCTTCAATCTTGTGGGACAATTGGGGAACTCAATTTGGGGACTCAAATTCATGCACACATGGTGAAGGTTGGTCTTGATTCGAATGTCTACGTTTCGAACGCCCTGATGGACGTGTATGCAAAATGTGGAAATTTGGGGTCCTCGAAGCAATTATTCGCTGAGTTGGAGAACAGAAACGAGGTTTCTTGGAACACCATGATAGTAGCCCATGTCCAAGAAGGCGAAGGAGACTACGCTTTCCCGCTTTTCTCACAAATGTGTGAAGAGAAGGTACAGCCAACTGAGGTAACGTATTCTAGCTTGCTTCGTGCCTCTGCTTCCTTGGCAGCTTTAGAGTCGGGCACTCAAATACACGCAAGGGCCATCAAAACCACGTACGACGAAGACAACACAGTCAGCAATGCACTCATTGACATGTACTCAAAGTGTGGGAGAATCAGAGACGCCCGTAAGGTCTTCGACTCTATGACCAGCAGGGACGTCGTCTCATGGAACTCAATGATCTCTGCATACTCAATGCACGGTCTGGGCGAGGAGGCTCTGAGAATCTTCGAAAGCATGCGAGAAACAGACACAAAGCCCAACGCACTTACATTCGTGGGCTTGCTCTCAGCCTGCAGCAACACTGGCTCGCTCGACCAAGGCCAACGCTACTTCACCTCCATGAAAGAGGACTTCGAAATCGAGCCTTCCATCGAGCACTATACGTGCATGGTCTCTCTCTATGGCAGATTAGGCCATCTACAAAAGGCTGTAGACACGATAGAGCAGATCAACTCCGAGCCCAGCGTCATGGTGTGGCGGGCCCTACTCGGGGCGTGCGTGGCCCACAACGACGTCGAGCTGGGAAGGTTCGCAGCTGAGAAAGTGCTCGAAATGGAGCCTCAAGACGAATCAGCCTACGTCCTACTTTCGAACATATACGCCACAGCCAAGAGGTGGGACAACGTGGTGTCTGTTAGAAAGAGGATGAAAAGGGTTCGGGCGAAGAAGGAGCCTGGGCTGAGCTGGGTTGAGAGCCAGGGGATTGTGCATTACTTTGCGGTGGGCGAGGATTCCCATCAAGACATGAAGCTGATAAGAGGTATGCTCGAATGGATGAACCTTAGGAGCAAAAAGATGGGCTATGAGGCGAATCTTGGCGCTGTTTTGCTCGACGTTGAGGAGGAGGAGAAGAGAAGGATGTTGTGGCTTCACAGCGAGCGAATAGCGCTTTCTTTTGCGCTCGTTAGGACGCCGAGTGGAAGCCCTGTAAGGATAATCAAGAATCTGAGGATATGTGTGGATTGCCACGTGGCGATCAAGTTTGTGTCGAGGTTGGTTGATAGGGAGATTGTCGTGAGGGATATTAATAGGTTCATCACTTTGAAGGTGGCGCGTGCTCTTGCAATGACTACTGGTGAGTTGAGGTTTTGTTGTTTGTAAAATTAAAAGATTATTTGTTTTATCTTTTTTCCCATAAAAGTCAAAGGGAGGGTTGCAGAAAAGAGAACGATTCAAAAGAGTTGTATCGCAAGTTGTGTAGCCATCACCTTTCTTAATAGTCGATAATGTAACTAGTGTCGGGCCCAATCTTGTAATTAATTTCATTTGAAGATGATTAATCGTCAGAACCCATATAATTAATTTTGTCATAATATTTTAGTCACATCATTTATTTGTTTTTCTTACAGAGTCTTATTCTTGATTATTGTCAAGATTATTAGGTAAGGTAGGGGTTTTGTGCAAGCTAAATCCAAAACTATTCTTAATGGCTCAAAACTTATTTATATATAGGTAGGAAGACACAGAAGACAAAATCCTAAACTGGGCAGATGGGCACCATCGAAATTCCAAAATGTAATGACTCAAAAAACAAAAGAAAGACTCAGAAAAGAAAAAGAACGAGGTGAAGAAGAAGAAAATCTTTCACATTTAAGGTGCGTCACCTTAACAGAAAACAGCCTGGTGGAAAGGAGCTCTAAAAGGTGGGAAAACAGCACAAATAGAAGAAGCAAAGGCATCAACATGAAGCAGATGAAAAAGGCGGCAGACGCACAAAGCATCAGCCCAAGGCACATCCAAGGAGCAGAGAAGCGAAGCTCGCCGGACCCATCTGCTGAAAAGACGGCCGGCGCCGCCTCTCCGGCGACCCACCTCCGCCGAGAAGGGAACGCACGGCTTCCAAAACTAGCTCGTACAAGATGTTGGACTTGTGATCTTCTTGTTGTTGACTCATTGTCATCTTTAAGCAAAAACAGACAAATAAAAAAAAACCCTTCTTTTTTTGTCACTTTCGATGATGAGTTTCACTCAAACGTCGTTTCTGTTTATTTATAGAAAAAGCAGAACCCACTCAGCGAGACAATCAACGATCATTGAGTTTAGTGGATATAATTTAGGTCAATTTTCGTTGAGGCCCCCGTAGTTTTAAGGACCTGATTTGTTCAGTAATATTTCATTGTTCTGCAGTAACACTTCATTGTTCTGAAAACGCAGACGATAGTCCGATAACAGTTCGTTCATATTTTAAGTCCTTATGTCTAAATTTTGGATCTTTAAATTAATGTTTTTCTGAAAAGGGTCTTAATTCTATTTTAAAACATATTGGGGACTGAAACTTAATATACCCTATAATTTATCACGATTGATAGCTACGTTTTTGGTGTGAAGATCGACGAATAAACAAAGTTCCATGGCAAACGTGGAGAATACTTATTTCTCTGATTCTCTCACTTCATAAAATAACGCGAAAAAAAAAAGAACATGCATGCCAGCGTATTTTAATTATATATGAAAGAGAAAGCCAACCACTGAACCACATATTAGGTTATTAACACGAGGCCCTTTCCACTGGACTGGATCCTTGGATCAGGCATATACACCTCAAAATTAATATTAGTATATTACCTGACCCTTTTTATTTCTTACATATTTATTATAGATATGTGACTTGAGCTATGTATTTATTCAAGCATAAACATATGCATATATGCACACGAGAGAATTACATTACATCTCCAAAGCGCCAAGAGAAAAGGAAAAAAAAAGCATCACACACACGCACACACTAACGGCAAAATCCTAATTCCAATCTTTTGAAAATCCAAAAGCTTTTATTATAAAAGAAAATATCCCAAATCACCATACTAACAAGCATTATATTTAGGAAACTATTTGCTTTTTTTGTTGTCCATCATGTGTTAATTAATATCGTTGGACAGCTCAGATTCTTCGAGCTTGAGTCGCTCTTGGAATCGAGAGATATAACTCGTAGCTCTCTCGTCGACACGCTCATCGCCTCTGCCTCCCTTTGGCCCGTGATAATACTCATCGAAGCCGCCAAATCCACTCTCGTTTTTATTATCGCTGCCCTTAAACGTAACCGTTTTGATCGAAGGCGGCGAATTAGTTGCCATGTGTTTGGCCAAAGGCTGAGGGGGTACTTTGGGTGCTTTGTAGAAAGACATCATAAGCTTGCTCTTCATAAGACCACCGCCGACGCCGCCTTGTTTGTGTCCAAAGACTTCCATTATGTTGTTAGTGTAGTATGCGATTTACTCGACAAAGTTGTTTTTTGAGTTGAGGTTAAGGAGATAGATCAATCTGTCTTATCTTATATATATGTGTGTGTGTTTGTGGAGTTTAAGCAAATGAAAGGAGTTCATATTTTAACTAATCTGGTTTTGTGGGATAGAAATGAATCTTGCACGTATTTTTTACTATTTCAGTTGAGGCTAATAATTGAGTTGGGTCGATGAGATTCTGCGCTTTTACTTAGTTTAATGAGATGTGATCGCTTTCTAAGATATGAATCGGGAATAAAATTGTAGACAATTAGGTAGGAATATGTCCTGATGATCAACTTCTCGGCCATATATTGCATGGTTTTTTTTTTTTTACTTCTTTAATAACAATTATTAAATAAATAGTATAGCAAATAGCATGCATCATCTGCATCAGAACGAAAAAAAAAAAAATTATTTCGAGATTTAGGTGTTGCGTACTTGTGTTGTTGTTGCCTGGGACTCCAAAATCTTTTTGCTATCAATGTAGTATTGATTAGGATGGTTGATACCAGAGTCGCAAGAAGCCCCATGAACGGCTTCAAATGTAAGGGTGCATGCCAACTGCAGAAATAACAACCTTTGTTTATAATAACTCAACAAATCGTTGCGAAAAATCATGGAAAATAAAAGAAATTCTAACGACGTATTCGACCTGGTAATGTTTGTTCCGCACTTTATCCACAACGTCTTCAAGTGCACGGCTGCCCACTCCCATCTTGTTAAGAGCAGCCCTGAGGTTATCCTCACTGCATAAGCAGGGCAATGAGGAAGCAAATTAGATCACAAAGTATGACGAAATTCGCCCCGTAAAAAAAAAATTCAACCTGAAATGACGATAAGGGCACCCATGATGATCTCCTGCTCCCGGTGTTGAGGATATTATCTTTTGACAAGAATAGGGTGTGTAATCCTGCATATATTGATAAGAAGAAGTAACTATCAAGATGTGAAATACTACAGCAGATTATTCAATAGTAATAGTTTGTATGGTATAAGAAAAATGGACGAGTATGTGTTATAATGATTGAGGAAAGGAAGGAGATTAAATACCGTCCGTTTCCTTCCTTTCCATAGTTGTGGCGTATGCTATATGCATATTCCTTGTCAAACTTTTCGGCCCCGACCTAGATAGCAGAACAGATATAAGAAATAGTAAACAAGGTAACGCATTTTTGCACTAAACGCTGAAGCTGAATAAGTCGAACTTGAAATAGAATATAGCATTTAGGACACCTTTCGGGAGAATTCTGATTTCCAGAATGCAAGGGCGTCTTCCAACTTGAGCCCAACACCCTAGTCATATAGTTGATAATTGTCAGTTTCAGAAAAGAAAAATTGAAGCTCTGTACTGTTTCCAGATGCTTTTCAAATATAAGGCATGGTATCTGTCATACGTATAAAGCATGGTATCTGTTACAGATAAACACTAATTCAAAAGTACCTTGAGAAAGAGACCTAGTTGCATTCGTCCTCCATGCTTCAAGTGATGATCCTCCCTTAGCTGCACAAGGAAGCATATGGTACGGAAAAAAATTCCAAAATCAAAGAAGGATAGCAAAATCTATTTTCAAAAAGAAACTACCTTTGCAAACAAGTGCCGCATGCAAAGAGGGAAAGACTTCTGGCAACTTGGTCAATGTCCTTCAATGATATATCAGCGTATTCCTTTGGCTGCAAACATAGGGAATGAGAACAGAATTGATGAACGAGATTGAACCTCAACTACTGGTAAGTCAAAGACGTAGGTTGTAATATCTCCCTTTCAAATTACCTGGCTGTAATCATGACCTAAATAGCTCGTGGACAGTGCCTCAACAATCTACATGCGAAGACAATAACTTCAGATACTATAAAATTCTGAAAGTGATAATGACAGAACAAATCGTACAGGGGTCAGTCGGTCCTTCTCTTGCTCTCTAATTGTTGATGTCCATTTTCTGAAAAAATTTGCAGGTTAGAAAGTCACCAACCAGTTCTGGTGACCAATAGAGGAAAATAATTCTTGAAACCCAACAAACTTTATTTTAGTAATCCATCTATCAAGGAAAATTTGTAAAAACTAAAAACTTGTTTCTTCTAAGTCAATGCTCTATAAGTGTTCAACAGCAGGGATAAATTACTCATTGAATTGATCAGACAAAAGATATAACTGCAAACCAAGATATAATAGGAACCTGTTTGTCAGTACAAGTGCTTTTGATAGATGGCTGCGATAATGAGTAGCTAGCACAGAAATGACCTGCAAAAAGAATAATTCTATCACGATTCATGAAATGACGAAGTTCAAAAGCTACGGAGAAAGTCATCGAACACCATGTTTCACCTGATTCGTAGCAACATATGCATAACCTTTCATGATAAACACTCTACGACTGGCAACAAGGTCAGAAACTTGTTCGAAAGGTACCTTAACGTAAACAAAGGAGAAAAAAAAGTTTACAAAGTTTAATAGCAACCAGCGGAAGTCATTGATAAATATTTTCATATAGTTGATAGTTCTTTCAGAAATTCTAGTGCCTAGGCTATCTTATTTACGATGAATTTTGAGCATCCTTCATTCCTGCAAGCATAATGCAAAGCGTTTGAAATACGGGATTACAGACAGCTTAACTTTACCTTGTAATATGTGTTGTCGCCTGCAACATCAAATAAAAGAAAAGAGATATAAGTAAGACCGAAGTGCCGATGAAATATGATTGATTATATATGAACTTGAATGTTTTTAATGTCCTAAGCAGAGACCAAGGAACTACCGCTGGATAATGATTGACCAGTGGAGCGTATTACTTGGTTCAACCTGTCTCTTACACTCTGAAAGCAAATCAAGAACCCTTATATCATGAATATTAGGTCGTACATTGGAATATCAAAGGAGCTCGTGCATATGGTAATATTTTCAGTACATAAAACATAAAGTACCTCGTATTCTGCACTGCTTACGATTTTGTAAGGCAGATCAAACTCCGCTAATAATGCCCTCTGCAGAGAAAAGGCAGAAAATAAGATGAATTAAACAGATGAAAAAAATAGTAAAATGTGCATCATGGCTGATCAGACTACTCAAATGGCCAACCACACCTGTGCTGCAGGACTCTCAGATTCAAAGCGGTATCGGAAAAGTATTGTCTCCATCGAAAGAAACCACTTCCTTAATTCTTCCCTGCAGTATATAAAAGAACACTGATTTATTACATTCTAATTTGACAGAATTAAACAGTGACTTGAATGAGGAAACTGAAAAGAGTTAAAGTAATCAATGCAATAGCTCACTCTCTGCAGTAGACAAGGCGTAAAACAAAATGTGAAATGATATCCTTGTTCAAAACTTGAGATGGGTCTGAGTGCCTCATATTAACCTTCAATAATTCCTTAATCTGTCACATTACAGAAATAAATCAAGTAACTAAGGAAAGAAAACCCATAAACTTTCAGAATCCATATACTGCACAACAGAAATAATAATAGATAATAACAATGACAGTCACGCCAACATCAGCATAACGTGAATAATCAATGAAGGTGAACATCAGCAACAATGATAACAATATTGTACCAATATTTCCATCTCGTTGTGTTTCTTCCCGCGAGATAGTCCATCTGATATCCCTTTCAATACTGCACCAAAGAATTAAATAAATAAACAGATGCCATAGATTTCGTATACTACAAACAAGTAATGCAAAACATTGATAATAAAAACAGAGTAACCGCACAATCGAACACAAATTAAAAAAAGAACATGCACAAACACAACATCTACAGAGAAACACGAATTATACCTCGAAGCCGATGAATTGCGTAAACCTCGAAATCTTCAAGCCTAACTTCGAGCTCCGGTGCAGACCGGTAAAGCGGCAGAGTCAAAACAGCGTCGTCCACTGTGGATTTCCTTCGAGATCCAACGACTTCCATAGCGACTGATTATCAATGTTGACCGTTAGGATACGAAAATGAACGAAGAAGATGGCAGTGAAAGGATGATTGAGAAGGGAACTCTACCTCCATTGGCGGGAAAAACTGAATCCCTTCCTCCACTATACCACGATTTGGGCTTTAAAGGCCCAAAACTTTAACAATTCATTTAAATATTTCCAGTCTGTTGCGCTTTCCTTTTGGGCCAATTGGGCCTATAACTACAATAGGGCCATTTTCTGCCAGAGGCAATTACGATTTATAATAAATCTAAGGGTTTACGCATAAATTGCATAACAATTTGTAATTCAGTACTTTGTCATATTTCTGTATATGCAGGTACTTATTAGAATAAATTTTTTTGCATAGGTACCCGATCCGCCGCATGGTACGCCATATAACCCATTTAGGTACATATATCAACGCATTGTGGTACGTAATACAGTAATGGTACACACATAACACATTAAGGTACCTTATAGATTACGTATAGGGTACCGTATAAACGCGTGACGTGGTATGCAATACACACATAAAAAGGTACGCCAAGACTGAGAAACATGATACAAACAGTTGACGTGTACTTATATGTAAAGATTTCTGACATAGGTACTGATTTGTAAATTTTTTTATTCAATTGCGAATGTTTCTGACATCCGTGGGCACATGTTGTGTGACATTTTTTTTGTGGCACGTCAACATATCAAATCAATCCCCGACGAGTTCACTAATCTCAGGTTATAAATCATAAAAAAATCCCATTGTATGCTGATTTGACACGTTGATGTTGTTGGTGCTCACGAAGGTGCTCACGCCGTAACATTACTATACATATTTATGGTTTAGGCCTATATATGTAACTATAACTGACATCATCATACGTGTGAATGAAGTTATTTGCTTAATTACGCGATGACAGCGGCAGTAAACTACGAAGCTAGCCACCTTTTTTGTCTTAGGGGAAGGTAAATCAAGGGCTGTTTAAATGCCAATAAACAAGGTTTGCATAAAATAAATACCAAACCTCAATAGTTAAGACAAGCTTGTCCTAACTTTCTAGAAATAAACCTTAATTAGTACAATCGTTTCTTACCATTATTTATTATTTACTCATTTGATCCCCACATTATCTGAAAGAAATAAATTAATTCTATGTTTGTTATAATTTTTTAGTTTTCATCTGACTTCGAGACTGTTGAAATTCCTGTGGCTGATAAAAGAAGGTGTTGGATATTTTTCTGCTCATATCATATTGTTTGGCCACTAGAGTAGGCATAGTAAAAATACTTCAACGTATTAAATGCATAATCAATTATCCGAAAAAGGATATATAATTAACTGATATATTCATGAGTTTGGCTTTGGACCCATATATTTAACGGCCTGCTGGGATTTATTTTATTTTAATCACTTGATTTGGTTTACACGGTTATGATAATACAACTTACAAACAATAATTGATTTTTTATTTACTAGGGATAAGATAAATACGTTGTATATTATCAATAAAGATAAAAATATTAACTAAGAACAAAAACCGACAGTAGCAACGAGACAAAAAAA
>JAPQWV010001477.1:0-86329 GCA_027422505.1 Craterostigma plantagineum | reverse complement strand
TCGTGAACGTCGCATCGTAGATGTCTCGCATTTTCAACGAAAAAAATATAGCACGGAAGCACTATTCAAGTGATTCTACTATAAAAATTGAGATTTGCGAAATCCATAGGTGTTGAGAGTGAAAAGTAACAACGTCACTTTATTGCAAAATGAATACCCAAAGAATGCTGTTACGAGTGAGAAAAAGGGTGCAACACGAGGACTTCCCAAGGGGTCACCCATCCTAGTACTACTCTCGCACAAGCATGCTTAACTTCGGAGTTCTGATGGGATCCGGTGCATTAGTGGTGGTATGATCGCACCCATTTAGTTTGTTGCGCATAGTTGTTTTGTTTGTACGGGTGAAAATGTATTGAAAATTCGCAACAAAGACCGGTGCCTTGCTCGGTAATCATGTTAGTTCGTGAACGTCGCAGTCGTAGATGTCTCGCATTTTCAACGAAAAAAATATAGCACTATTCAAGTGATTCTACTATAAAAATTGAGATTTGCGAAATCCATAGGTGTTGAGAGTGAAAAGTAACAACGTCACTTTATTGCAAAATGAATACCCAAAGAATGCTGTTACGAGTGAGAAAAAGGGTGCAACACGAGGACTTCCCAAGGGGTCACCCATCCTAGTACTACTCTCGCACAAGCATGCTTAACTTCGGAGTTCTGATGGGATCCGGTGCATTAGTGTGGTATGATCGCACCCATTTAGTTTGTTGCGCATAGTTGTTTTGTTTGTACGGGTGAAAATGTATTGAAAATTCGCAACAAAGACCGGTGCCTTGCTCGGTAATCATGTTAGTTCGTGAACGTCGCAGTCGTAGATGTCTCGCATTTTCAACGAAAAAAATATAGCACGGAAGCACTATTCAAGTGATTCTACTATAAAAATTGAGATTTGCGAAATCCATAGGTGTTGAGAGTGAAAAGTAACAACGTCACTTTATTGCAAAATGAATACCCAAAGAATGCTGTTACGAGTGAGAAAAAGGGTGCAACACGTGGACTTCCCAAGGGGTCACCCATCCTAGTACTACTCTCGCACAAGCATGCTTAACTTCGGAGTTCTGATGGGATCCGGTGCATTAGTGTGGTATGATCGCACCCATTTAGTTTGTTGCGCATAGTTGTTTTGTTTGTACGGGTGAAAATGTATTGAAAATTCGCAACAAAGACCGGTGCCTTGCTCGGTAATCATGTTAGTTCGTGAACGTCGCAGTCGTAGATGTCTCGCATTTTCAACGAAAAAATATAGCACGGAAGCACTATTCAAGTGATTCTACTATAAAAATGAGATTTGCGAAATCCATAGGTGTTGAGAGTGAAAAGTCACAACGTCACTTTATTACCCAAAGAATGCTGTTACGAGTGAGAAAAAGGGTGCAACACGAGGACTTCCCAAGGGGTCACCCATCCTAGTACTACTCTCGCACAAGCATGCTTAACTTCGGAGTTCTGATGGGATCCGGTGCATTAGTATGGATCGCACCCATTTAGTTTGTTGCGCATAGTTGTTTTGTTTGTACGGGTGAAAATGTATTGAAAATTCGCAACAAAGACCGGTGCCTTGCTCGGTAATCATGTTAGTTCGTGAACGTCGCAGTCGTAGATGTCTCGCATTTTCAACGAAAAAAAAATAGCACTATTCAAGTGATTCTACTATAAAATTGAGATTTGCGAAATCCATAGGTGTTGAGAGTGAAAAGTAACAACGTCACTTTATTGCAAAATGAATACCCAAAGAATGCTGTTACGAGTGAGAAAAAGGGTGCAACACGAGGACTTCCCAAGGGGTCACCCATCCTAGTACTACTCTCGCACAAGCATGCTTAACTTCGGAGTTCTGATGGGATCCGGTGCATTAGTGGTGGTATGATCGCACCCATTTAGTTTGTTGCGCATAGTTGTTTTGTTTGTACGGGGAAAATGTATTGAAAATTCGCAACAAAGACCGGTGCCTTGCTCGGTAATCATGTTAGTTCGTGAACGTCGCAGTCGTAGATGTCTCGCATTTTCAACGAAAAAAATATAGCACGGAAGCACTATTCAAGTGATTCTACTATAAAAATTGAGATTTGCGAAATCCATAGGTGTTGAGAGTGAAAAGTCACAACGTCACTTTATTGCAAAATGAATACCCAAAGAATGCTGTTACGAGTGAGAAAAAGGTGCAACACGAGGACTTCCCAAGGGGTCACCCATCCTAGTACTACTCTCGCACAAGCATGCTTAACTTCGGAGTTCTGATGGGATCCGGTGCATTAGTGGTGGTATGATCGCACCCATTTAGTTTGTTGCGCATAGTTGTTTTGTTTGTACGGGTGAAAATGTATTGAAAATTCGCAACAAAGACCGGTGCCTTGCTCGGTAATCATGTTAGTTCGTGAACGTCGCAGTCGTAGATGTCTCGCATTTTCAACGAAAAAAATAAAAAGCACTATTCAAGTGATTCTACTATAAAAATTGAGATTTGCGAAATCCATAGGTGTTGAGAGTGAAAAGTAACAACGTCACTTTATTGCAAAATGAATACCCAAAGAATGCTGTTACGAGTGAGAAAAAGGGTGCAACACGAGGACTTCCCAAGGGGTCACCCATCCTAGTACTACTCTCGCACAAGCATGCTTAACTTCGGAGTTCTGATGGGATCCGGTGCATTAGTGTGGTATGATCGCACCCATTTAGTTTGTTGCGCATAGTTGTTTTGTTTGTACGGGTGAAAATGTATTGAAAATTCGCAACAAAGACCGGTGCCTTGCTCGGTAATCATGTTAGTTCGTGAACGTCGCAGTCGTAGATGTCTCGCATTTTCAACGAAAAAAATATAGCACGGAAGCACTATTCAAGTGATTCTACTATAAAAATTGAGATTTGCGAAATCCATAGGTGTTGAGAGTGAAAAGTAACAACGTCACTTTATTGCAAAATGAATACCCAAAGAATGCTGTTACGAGTGAGAAAAAGGGTGCAACACGAGGACTTCCCAAGGGGTCACCCATCCTAGTACTACTCTCGCACAAGCATGCTTAACTTCGGAGTTCTGATGGGATCCGGTGCATTAGTGGTGGTATGATCGCACCCATTTAGTTTGTTGCGCATAGTTGTTTTGTTTGTACGGGTGAAAATGTATTGAAAATTCGCAACAAAGACCGGTGCCTTGCTCGGTAATCATGTTAGTTCGTGAACGTCGCAGTCGTAGATGTCTCGCATTTTCAACGAAAAAAATATAGCACGGAAGCACTATTCAAGTGATTCTACTATAAAAATTGAGATTTGCGAAATCCATAGGTGTTGAGAGTGAAAAGTAACAACGTCACTTTATTGCAAAATGAATGCAAAGTTACGACGAGTGAGAAAAAGGGTGCAACACGAGGACTTCCAAGGGGTCACCCATCCTAGTACTACTCTCGCACAAGCATGCTTAACTTCGGAGTTCTGATGGGATCCGGTGCATTAGTATGATCGCACCCATTAGTTGTTGCGCATAGTTGTTTTGTTTGTACGGGTGAAAATGTATTGAAAATTCGCAACAAAGACCGGTGCCTTGCTCGGTAATCATGTTAGTTCGTGAACGTCGCAGTCGTAGATGTCTCGCATTTTCAACGAAAAAAATATACTATTCAAGTGATTCTACTATAAAAATTGAGATTTGCGAAATCCATAGGTGTTGAGAGTGAAAAGTAACAACGTCACTTTATTGCAAAATGAATACCCAAAGAATGCTGTTACGAGTGAGAAAAAGGGTGCAACACGAGGACTTCCCAAGGGGTCACCCATCCTAGTACTACTCTCGCCCAAGCACGCTTAACTTCGGAGTTCTGATGGGATCCGGTGCATTAGTGCTGGTATGATCGCACCCATTTAGTTTGTTGCGCGTATTTGTTTTGTTTGTACGGGTGAAAATGTATTGAAAATTCGCAACAAAGACCGGTGCGTTGCTCGGTAACCACGTAAGCTCGTAAACGTCGCAGTCGTTGATGTCTCGCACTTTCAACAAAAAAAATATAGCACGGAAGCACTATTCACGTGACTCTATTATAAAAATTGAGATTTGCGAAATCCATAGGTGTTGAGAGTGAAAAGTAACAACGTCACTTTATTGCAAAATGAATACCCAAAGAATGCTGTTACGAGTGAGAAAAAGGGTGCAACACGAGGACTTCCCAAGGGTCACCCATCCTAGTACTACTCTCGCACAAGCATGCTTAACTTCGGAGTTCTGATGGGATCCGGTGCATTAGTGTGGTATGATCGCACCCATTTAGTTTGTTGCGCATAGTTGTTTTGTTTGTACGGGTGAAAATGTATTGAAAATTCGCAACAAAGACCGGTGCCTTGCTCGGTAATCATGTTAGTTCGTGAACGTCGCAGTCGTAGATGTCTCGCATTTTCAACGAAAAAAATATCAGCACTATTCAAGTGATTCTACTATAAAAATTGAGATTTGCGAAATCCATAGGTGTTGAGAGTGAAAAGTAACAACGTCACTTTATTGCAAAATGAATACCCAAAGAATGCTGTTACGAGTGAGAAAAAGGGTGCAACACGAGGACTTCCCAAGGGGTCACCCATCCTAGTACTACTCTCGCACAAGCATGCTTAACTTCGGAGTTCTGATGGGATCCGGTGCATTAGTGGTGGTATGATCGCACCCATTTAGTTTGTTGCGCATAGTTGTTTGTTTGTACGGGTGAAAATGTATTGAAAATTCGCAACAAAGACCGGTGCCTTGCTCGGTAATCATGTTAGTTCGTGAACGTCGCAGTCGTAGATGTCTCGCATTTTCAACGAAAAAAATATAGCACGGAAGCACTATTCAAGTGATTCTACTATAAAAATTGAGATTTGCGAAATCCATAGGTGTTGAGAGTGAAAAGTAACAACGTCACTTTATTGCAAAATGAATACCCAAAGAATGCTGTTACGAGTGAGAAAAAGGGTGCAACACGAGGACTTCCCAAGGGGTCACCCATCCTAGTACTACTCTCGCACAAGCATGCTTAACTTCGGAGTTCTGATGGGATCCGGTGCATTAGTGTTGGTATGATCGCACCCATTTAGTTTGTTGCGCATAGTTGTTTTGTTTGTACGGGTGAAAATGTATTGAAAATTCGCAACAAAGACCGGTGCCTTGCTCGGTAATCATGTTAGTTCGTGAACGTCGCAGTCGTAGATGTCTCGCATTTTCAACGAAAAAATATAGCACGGAAGCACTATTCAAGTGATTCTACTATAAAAATTGAGATTTGCGAAATCCATAGGTGTTGAGAGTGAAAAGTAACAACGTCACTTTATTGCAAAATGAATACCCAAAGAATGCTGTTACGAGTGAGAAAAAGGGTGCAACACGAGGACTTCCCAAGGGGTCACCCATCCTAGTACTACTCTCGCACAAGCATGCTTAACTTCGGAGTTCTGATGGGATCCGGTGCATTAGTGTTGGTATGATCGCACCCATTAGTTTGTTGCGCATAGTTGTTTTGTTTGTACGGGTGAAAATGTATTGAAAATTCGCAACAAAGACCGGTGCCTTGCTCGGTAATCATGTTAGTTCGTGAACGTCGCAGTCGTAGATGTCTCGCATTTTCAACGAAAAAAATATAGCACGGAAGCACTATTCAAGTGATTCTACTATAAAAATTGAGATTTGCGAAATCCATAGGTGTTGAGAGTGAAAAGTAACAACGTCACTTTATTGCAAAATGAATACCCAAAGAATGCTGTTACGAGTGAGAAAAAGGGTGCAACACGAGGACTTCCCAAGGGGTCACCCATCCTAGTACTACTCTCGCACAAGCATGCTTAACTTCGGAGTTCTGATGGGATCCGGTGCATTAGTGTGGTATGATCGCACCCATTTAGTTTGTTGCGCATAGTTGTTTTGTTTGTACGGGTGAAAATGTATTGAAAATTCGCAACAAAGACCGGTGCCTTGCTCGGTAATCATGTTAGTTCGTGAACGTCGCAGTCGTAGATGTCTCGCATTTTCAACGAAAAAATATAGCACGGAAGCACTATTCAAGTGATTCTACTATAAAATTGAGATTTGCGAAATCCATAGGTGTTGAGAGTGAAAAGTAACAACGTCACTTTATTGCAAAATGAATACCCAAAGAATGCTGTACGAGTGAGAAAAAGGGTGCAACACGAGGACTTCCCAAGGGGTCACCCATCCTAGTACTACTCTCGCACAAGCATGCTTAACTTCGGAGTTCTGATGGGATCCGGTGCATTAGTGGTGGTATGATCGCACCCATTTAGTTTGTTGCGCATAGTTGTTTTGTTTGTACGGGTGAAAATGTATTGAAAATTCGCAACAAAGACCGGTGCCTTGCTCGGTAATCATGTTAGTTCGTGAACGTCGCAGTCGTAGATGTCTCGCATTTTCAACGAAAAAAATATAGCACGGAAGCACTATTCAAGTGATTCTACTATAAAAATTGAGATTTGCGAAATCCATAGGTGAGAGAGTGAAAAGTAAACGTCACTTTATTGCAAAATGAATACCCAAAGAATGCTGTTACGAGTGAGAAAAAGGGTGCAACACGTGGACTTCCCAAGGGGTCACCCATCCTAGTACTACTCTCGCACAAGCATGCTTAACTTCGGAGTTCTGATGGGATCCGGTGCATTAGTGGTGGTATGATCGCACCCATTTAGTTTGTTGCGCATAGTTGTTTTGTTTGTACGGGTGAAAATGTATTGAAAATTCGCAACAAAGACCGGTGCCTTGCTCGGTAATCATGTTAGTTCGTGAACGTCGCAGTCGTAGATGTCTCGCATTTTCAACGAAAAAAAATATAGCACGGAAGCACTATTCAAGTGATTCTACTATAAAAATTGAGATTTGCGAAATCCATAGGTGTTGAGAGTGAAAAGTAACAACGTCACTTTATTGCAAAATGAATACCCAAAGAATGCTGTTACGAGTGAGAAAAAGGGTGCAACACGAGGACTTCCAAGGGGTCACCCATCCTAGTACTACTCTCGCACAAGCATGCTTAACTTCGGAGTTCTGATGGGATCCGGTGCATTAGTGGTGGTATGATCGCACCCATTTAGTTTGTTGCGCATAGTTGTTTTGTTTGTACGGGTGAAAATGTATTGAAAATTCGCAACAAAGACCGGTGCCTTGCTCGGTAATCATGTTAGTTCGTGAACGTCGCAGTCGTAGATGTCTCGCATTTTCAACGAAAAAAATATAGCACGGAAGCACTATTCAAGTGATTCTACTATAAAATTGAGATTTGCGAAATCCATAGGTGTGAGAGTGAAAAGTCACAACGTCACTTTATTGCAAAATGAATACCCAAAGAATGCTGTTACGAGTGAGAAAAAGGGTGCAACACGAGGACTTCCAAGGGGTCACCCATCCTAGTACTACTCTCGCACAAGCATGCTTAACTTCGGAGTTCTGATGGGATCCGGTGCATTAGTGTTGGTATGATCGCACCCATTTAGTTTGTTGCGCATAGTTGTTTTGTTTGTACGGGTGAAAATGTATTGAAAATTCGCAACAAAGACCGGTGCCTTGCTCGGTAATCATGTTAGTTCGTGAACGTCGCAGTCGTAGATGTCTCGCATTTTCAACGAAAAAAATATACTATTCAAGTGATTCTACTATAAAATTGAGATTTGCGAAATCCATAGGTGTTGAGAGTGAAAAGTAACAACGTCACTTTATTGCAAAATGAATACCCAAAGAATGCTGTTACGAGTGAGAAAAAGGGTGCAACACGAGGACTTCCCAAGGGGTCACCCATCCTAGTACTACTCTCGCACAAGCATGCTTAACTTCGGAGTTCTGATGGGATCCGGTGCATTAGTGGTGGTATGATCGCACCCATTTAGTTTGTTGCGCATAGTTGTTTTGTTTGTACGGGTGAAAATGTATTGAAAATTCGCAACAAAGACCGGTGCCTTGCTCGGTAATCATGTTAGTTCGTGAACGTCGCAGTCGTAGATGTCTCGCATTTTCAACGAAAAAATATAGCACGGAAGCACTATTCAAGTGATTCTACTATAAAATTGAGATTTGCGAAATCCATAGGTGTTGAGAGTGAAAAGTAACAACGTCACTTTATTGCAAAATGAATACCCAAAGAATGCTGTTACGAGTGAGAAAAAGGGTGCAACACGAGGACTTCCCAAGGGGTCACCCATCCTAGTACTACTCTCGCACAAGCATGCTTAACTTCGGAGTTCTGATGGATCCGGTGCATTAGTGGTGGTATGATCGCACCCATTTAGTTTGTTGCGCATAGTTGTTTTGTTTGTACGGGTGAAAATGTATTGAAAATTCGCAACAAAGACCGTGCCTTGCTCGGTAATCATGTTAGTTCGTGAACGTCGCAGTCGTAGATGTCTCGCATTTTCAACGAAAAAATATAGCACGGAAGCACTATTCAAGTGATTCTACTATAAAAATTGAGATTTGCGAAATCCATAGGTGTTGAGAGTGAAAAGTAACAACGTCACTTTATTGCAAAATGAATACCCAAAGAATGCTGTTACGAGTGAGAAAAGGGTGCAACACGAGGACTTCCCAAGGGGTCACCCATCCTAGTACTACTCTCGCACAAGCATGCTTAACTTCGGAGTTCTGATGGGATCCGGTGCATTAGTGTTGGTATGATCGCACCCATTTAGTTTGTTGCGCATAGTTGTTTTGTTTGTACGGGTGAAAATGTATTGAAAATTCGCAACAAAGACCGGTGCCTTGCTCGGTAATCATGTTAGTTCGTGAACGTCGCAGTCGTAGATGTCTCGCATTTTCAACGAAAAAATATAGCACGGAAGCACTATTCAAGTGATTCTACTATAAAAATTGAGATTTGCGAAATCCATAGGTGTTGAGAGTGAAAAGTAACAACGTCACTTTATTGCAAAATGAATACCCAAAGAATGCTGTTACGAGTGAGAAAAAGGGTGCAACACGAGGACTTCCCAAGGGGTCACCCATCCTAGTACTACTCTCGCACAAGCATGCTTAACTTCGGAGTTCTGATGGGATCCGGTGCATTAGTGGTGGTATGATCGCACCCATTTAGTTTGTTGCGCATAGTTGTTTTGTTTGTACGGGTGAAAATGTATTGAAAATTCGCAACAAAGACCGGTGCCTTGCTCGGTAATCATGTTAGTTCGTGAACGTCGCAGTCGTAGATGTCTCGCATTTTCAACGAAAAAATATAGCACGGAAGCACTATTCAAGTGATTCTACTATAAAAATTGAGATTTGCGAAATCCATAGGTGTTGAGAGTGAAAAGTAACAACGTCACTTTATTGCAAAATGAATACCCAAAGAATGCTGTTACGAGTGAGAAAAGGGTGCAACACGAGGACTTCCCAAGGGGTCACCCATCCTAGTACTACTCTCGCACAAGCATGCTTAACTTCGGAGTTCTGATGGGATCCGGTGCATTAGTGTTGGTATGATCGCACCCATTTAGTTTGTTGCGCATAGTTGTTTTGTTTGTACGGGTGAAAATGTATTGAAAATTCGCAACAAAGACCGGTGCCTTGCTCGGTAATCATGTTAGTTCGTGAACGTCGCAGTCGTAGATGTCTCGCATTTTCAACGAAAAAATATAGCACGGAAGCACTATTCAAGTGATTCTACTATAAAAATTGAGATTTGCGAAATCCATAGGTGTTGAGAGTGAAAAGTAACAACGTCACTTTATTGCAAAATGAATACCCAAAGAATGCTGTTACGAGTGAGAAAAGGGTGCAACACGAGGACTTCCCAAGGGGTCACCCATCCTAGTACTACTCTCGCACAAGCATGCTTAACTTCGGAGTTCTGATGGGATCCGGTGCATTAGTGGTGGTATGATCGCACCCATTTAGTTTGTTGCGCATAGTTGTTTTGTTTGTACGGGTGAAAATGTATTGAAAATTCGCAACAAAGACCGGTGCCTTGCTCGGTAATCATGTTAGTTCGTGAACGTCGCAGTCGTAGATGTCTCGCATTTTCAACGAAAAAAATATAGCACGGAAGCACTATTCAAGTGATTCTACTATAAAATTGAGATTTGCGAAATCCATAGGTGTTGAGAGTGAAAAGTAACAACGTCACTTTATTGCAAAATGAATACCCAAAGAATGCTGTTACGAGTGAGAAAAAGGGTGCAACACGAGGACTTCCCAAGGGGTCACCCATCCTAGTACTACTCTCGCACAAGCATGCTTAACTTCGGAGTTCTGATGGGATCCGGTGCATTAGTGGTGGTATGATCGCACCCATTTAGTTTGTTGCGCATAGTTGTTTTGTTTGTACGGGTGAAAATGTATTGAAAATTCGCAACAAAGACCGGTGCCTTGCTCGGTAATCATGTTAGTTCGTGAACGTCGCAGTCGTAGATGTCTCGCATTTTCAACGAAAAAATATAGCACGGAAGCACTATTCAAGTGATTCTACTATAAAAATTGAGATTTGCGAAATCCATAGGTGTTGAGAGTGAAAAGTAACAACGTCACTTTATTGCAAAATGAATACCCAAAGAATGCTGTTACGAGTGAGAAAAAGGGTGCAACACGAGGACTTCCCAAGGGGTCACCCATCCTAGTACTACTCTCGCACAAGCATGCTTAACTTCGGAGTTCTGATGGGATCCGGTGCATTAGTGTTGGTATGATCGCACCCATTTAGTTTGTTGCGCATAGTTGTTTTGTTTGTACGGGTGAAAATGTATTGAAAATTCGCAACAAAGACCGGTGCCTTGCTCGGTAATCATGTTAGTTCGTGAACGTCGCAGTCGTAGATGTCTCGCATTTTCAACGAAAAAATATAGCACGGAAGCACTATTCAAGTGATTCTACTATAAAAATTGAGATTTGCGAAATCCATAGGTGTTGAGAGTGAAAAGTAACAACGTCACTTTATTGCAAAATGAATACCCAAAGAATGCTGTTACGAGTGAGAAAAAGGGTGCAACACGAGGACTTCCCAAGGGGTCACCCATCCTAGTACTACTCTCGCACAAGCATGCTTAACTTCGGAGTTCTGATGGGATCCGGTGCATTAGTGGTGGTATGATCGCACCCATTTAGTTTGTTGCGCATAGTTGTTTTGTTTGTACGGGTGAAAATGTATTGAAAATTCGCAACAAAGACCGGTGCCTTGCTCGGTAATCATGTTAGTTCGTGAACGTCGCAGTCGTAGATGTCTCGCATTTTCAACGAAAAAATATAGCACGGAAGCACTATTCAAGTGATTCTACTATAAAAATTGAGATTTGCGAAATCCATAGGTGTTGAGAGTGAAAAGTAACAACGTCACTTTATTGCAAAATGAATACCCAAAGAATGCTGTTACGAGTGAGAAAAAGGGTGCAACACGAGGACTTCCCAAGGGGTCACCCATCCTAGTACTACTCTCGCACAAGCATGCTTAACTTCGGAGTTCTGATGGGATCCGGTGCATTAGTGGTGGTATGATCGCACCCATTTAGTTTGTTGCGCATAGTTGTTTTGTTTGTACGGGTGAAAATGTATTGAAAATTCGCAACAAAGACCGGTGCCTTGCTCGGTAATCATGTTAGTTCGTGAACGTCGCAGTCGTAGATGTCTCGCATTTTCAACGAAAAAATATAGCACGGAAGCACTATTCAAGTGATTCTACTATAAAAATTGAGATTTGCGAAATCCATAGGTGTTGAGAGTGAAAAGTAACAACGTCACTTTATTGCAAAATGAATACCCAAAGAATGCTGTTACGAGTGAGAAAAAGGGTGCAACACGAGGACTTCCCAAGGGGTCACCCATCCTAGTACTACTCTCGCACAAGCATGCTTAACTTCGGAGTTCTGATGGGATCCGGTGCATTAGTGGTGGTATGATCGCACCCATTTAGTTTGTTGCGCATAGTTGTTTTGTTTGTACGGGTGAAAATGTATTGAAAATTCGCAACAAAGACCGGTGCCTTGCTCGGTAATCATGTTAGTTCGTGAACGTCGCAGTCGTAGATGTCTCGCATTTTCAACGAAAAAATATAGCACGGAAGCACTATTCAAGTGATTCTACTATAAAATTGAGATTTGCGAAATCCATAGGTGTTGAGAGTGAAAAGTAACAACGTCACTTTATTGCAAAATGAATACCCAAAGAATGCTGTTACGAGTGAGAAAAGGGTGCAACACGAGGACTTCCCAAGGGGTCACCCATCCTAGTACTACTCTCGCACAAGCATGCTTAACTTCGGAGTTCTGATGGGATCCGGTGCATTAGTGTTGGTATGATCGCACCCATTTAGTTTGTTGCGCATAGTTGTTTTGTTTGTACGGGTGAAAATGTATTGAAAATTCGCAACAAAGACCGGTGCCTTGCTCGGTAATCATGTTAGTTCGTGAACGTCGCAGTCGTAGATGTCTCGCATTTTCAACGAAAAAATATAGCACGGAAGCACTATTCAAGTGATTCTACTATAAAAATTGAGATTTGCGAAATCCATAGGTGTTGAGAGTGAAAAGTAACAACGTCACTTTATTGCAAAATGAATACCCAAAGAATGCTGTTACGAGTGAGAAAAAGGGTGCAACACGAGGACTTCCCAAGGGGTCACCCATCCTAGTACTACTCTCGCACAAGCATGCTTAACTTCGGAGTTCTGATGGGATCCGGTGCATTAGTGGTGGTATGATCGCACCCATTTAGTTTGTTGCGCATAGTTGTTTTGTTTGTACGGGTGAAAATGTATTGAAAATTCGCAACAAAGACCGGTGCCTTGCTCGGTAATCATGTTAGTTCGTGAACGTCGCAGTCGTAGATGTCTCGCATTTTCAACGAAAAAATATAGCACGGAAGCACTATTCAAGTGATTCTACTATAAAAATTGAGATTTGCGAAATCCATAGGTGTTGAGAGTGAAAAGTAACAACGTCACTTTATTGCAAAATGAATACCCAAAGAATGCTGTTACGAGTGAGAAAAAGGGTGCAACACGAGGACTTCCCAAGGGGTCACCCATCCTAGTACTACTCTCGCACAAGCATGCTTAACTTCGGAGTTCTGATGGGATCCGGTGCATTAGTGGTGGTATGATCGCACCCATTTAGTTTGTTGCGCATAGTTGTTTTGTTTGTACGGGTGAAAATGTATTGAAAATTCGCAACAAAGACCGGTGCCTTGCTCGGTAATCATGTTAGTTCGTGAACGTCGCAGTCGTAGATGTCTCGCATTTTCAACGAAAAAAATATAGCACGGAAGCACTATTCAAGTGATTCTACTATAAAAATTGAGATTTGCGAAATCCATAGGTGTTGAGAGTGAAAAGTAACAACGTCACTTTATTGCAAAATGAATACCCAAAGAATGCTGTTACGAGTGAGAAAAAGGGTGCAACACGAGGACTTCCCAAGGGGTCACCCATCCTAGTACTACTCTCGCACAAGCATGCTTAACTTCGGAGTTCTGATGGGATCCGGTGCATTAGTGGTGGTATGATCGCACCCATTTAGTTTGTTGCGCATAGTTGTTTTGTTTGTACGGGTGAAAATGTATTGAAAATTCGCAACAAAGACCGGTGCCTTGCTCGGTAATCATGTTAGTTCGTGAACGTCGCAGTCGTAGATGTCTCGCATTTTCAACGAAAAAATATAGCACGGAAGCACTATTCAAGTGATTCTACTATAAAAATTGAGATTTGCGAAATCCATAGGTGTTGAGAGTGAAAAGTAACAACGTCACTTTATTGCAAAATGAATACCCAAAGAATGCTGTTACGAGTGAGAAAAAGGGTGCAACACGAGGACTTCCCAAGGGGTCACCCATCCTAGTACTACTCTCGCACAAGCATGCTTAACTTCGGAGTTCTGATGGGATCCGGTGCATTAGTGGTGGTATGATCGCACCCATTTAGTTTGTTGCGCATAGTTGTTTTGTTTGTACGGGTGAAAATGTATTGAAAATTCGCAACAAAGACCGGTGCCTTGCTCGGTAATCATGTTAGTTCGTGAACGTCGCAGTCGTAGATGTCTCGCATTTTCAACGAAAAAATATAGCACGGAAGCACTATTCAAGTGATTCTACTATAAAAATTGAGATTTGCGAAATCCATAGGTGTTGAGAGTGAAAAGTAACAACGTCACTTTATTGCAAAATGAATACCCAAAGAATGCTGTTACGAGTGAGAAAAAGGGTGCAACACGAGGACTTCCCAAGGGGTCACCCATCCTAGTACTACTCTCGCACAAGCATGCTTAACTTCGGAGTTCTGATGGGATCCGGTGCATTAGTGTGGTATGATCGCACCCATTTAGTTTGTTGCGCATAGTTGTTTTGTTTGTACGGGTGAAAATGTATTGAAAATTCGCAACAAAGACCGGTGCCTTGCTCGGTAATCATGTTAGTTCGTGAACGTCGCAGTCGTAGATGTCTCGCATTTTCAACGAAAAAATATAGCACGGAAGCACTATTCAAGTGATTCTACTATAAAAATTGAGATTTGCGAAATCCATAGGTGTTGAGAGTGAAAAGTAACAACGTCACTTTATTGCAAAATGAATACCCAAAGAATGCTGTTACGAGTGAGAAAAAGGGTGCAACACGAGGACTTCCCAAGGGGTCACCCATCCTAGTACTACTCTCGCACAAGCATGCTTAACTTCGGAGTTCTGATGGGATCCGGTGCATTAGTGGTGGTATGATCGCACCCATTTAGTTTGTTGCGCATAGTTGTTTTGTTTGTACGGGTGAAAATGTATTGAAAATTCGCAACAAAGACCGGTGCCTTGCTCGGTAATCATGTTAGTTCGTGAACGTCGCAGTCGTAGATGTCTCGCATTTTCAACGAAAAAAATATAGCACGGAAGCACTATTCAAGTGATTCTACTATAAAAATTGAGATTTGCGAAATCCATAGGTGTTGAGAGTGAAAAGTAACAACGTCACTTTATTGCAAAATGAATACCCAAAGAATGCTGTTACGAGTGAGAAAAAGGGTGCAACACGAGGACTTCCCAAGGGGTCACCCATCCTAGTACTACTCTCGCACAAGCATGCTTAACTTCGGAGTTCTGATGGGATCCGGTGCATTAGTGGTGGTATGATCGCACCCATTTAGTTTGTTGCGCATAGTTGTTTTGTTTGTACGGGTGAAAATGTATTGAAAATTCGCAACAAAGACCGGTGCCTTGCTCGGTAATCATGTTAGTTCGTGAACGTCGCAGTCGTAGATGTCTCGCATTTTCAACGAAAAAATATAGCACGGAAGCACTATTCAAGTGATTCTACTATAAAAATTGAGATTTGCGAAATCCATAGGTGTTGAGAGTGAAAAGTAACAACGTCACTTTATTGCAAAATGAATACCCAAAGAATGCTGTTACGAGTGAGAAAAAGGGTGCAACACGAGGACTTCCCAAGGGGTCACCCATCCTAGTACTACTCTCGCACAAGCATGCTTAACTTCGGAGTTCTGATGGGATCCGGTGCATTAGTGTGGTATGATCGCACCCATTTAGTTTGTTGCGCATAGTTGTTTTGTTTGTACGGGTGAAAATGTATTGAAAATTCGCAACAAAGACCGGTGCCTTGCTCGGTAATCATGTTAGTTCGTGAACGTCGCAGTCGTAGATGTCTCGCATTTTCAACGAAAAAAATATAGCACGGAAGCACTATTCAAGTGATTCTACTATAAAAATTGAGATTTGCGAAATCCATAGGTGTTGAGAGTGAAAAGTAACAACGTCACTTTATTGCAAAATGAATACCCAAAGAATGCTGTTACGAGTGAGAAAAAGGGTGCAACACGAGGACTTCCCAAGGGGTCACCCATCCTAGTACTACTCTCGCACAAGCATGCTTAACTTCGGAGTTCTGATGGGATCCGGTGCATTAGTGGTGGTATGATCGCACCCATTTAGTTTGTTGCGCATAGTTGTTTTGTTTGTACGGGTGAAAATGTATTGAAAATTCGCAACAAAGACCGGTGCCTTGCTCGGTAATCATGTTAGTTCGTGAACGTCGCAGTCGTAGATGTCTCGCATTTTCAACGAAAAAAATATAGCACGGAAGCACTATTCAAGTGATTCTACTATAAAAATTGAGATTTGCGAAATCCATAGGTGTTGAGAGTGAAAAGTAACAACGTCACTTTATTGCAAAATGAATACCCAAAGAATGCTGTTACGAGTGAGAAAAAGGGTGCAACACGAGGACTTCCCAAGGGGTCACCCATCCTAGTACTACTCTCGCACAAGCATGCTTAACTTCGGAGTTCTGATGGGATCCGGTGCATTAGTGTTGGTATGATCGCACCCATTTAGTTTGTTGCGCATAGTTGTTTTGTTTGTACGGGTGAAAATGTATTGAAAATTCGCAACAAAGACCGGTGCCTTGCTCGGTAATCATGTTAGTTCGTGAACGTCGCAGTCGTAGATGTCTCGCATTTTCAACGAAAAAATATAGCACGGAAGCACTATTCAAGTGATTCTACTATAAAAATTGAGATTTGCGAAATCCATAGGTGTTGAGAGTGAAAAGTAACAACGTCACTTTATTGCAAAATGAATACCCAAAGAATGCTGTTACGAGTGAGAAAAAGGGTGCAACACGAGGACTTCCCAAGGGGTCACCCATCCTAGTACTACTCTCGCACAAGCATGCTTAACTTCGGAGTTCTGATGGGATCCGGTGCATTAGTGGTGGTATGATCGCACCCATTTAGTTTGTTGCGCATAGTTGTTTTGTTTGTACGGGTGAAAATGTATTGAAAATTCGCAACAAAGACCGGTGCCTTGCTCGGTAATCATGTTAGTTCGTGAACGTCGCAGTCGTAGATGTCTCGCATTTTCAACGAAAAAATATAGCACGGAAGCACTATTCAAGTGATTCTACTATAAAAATTGAGATTTGCGAAATCCATAGGTGTTGAGAGTGAAAAGTAACAACGTCACTTTATTGCAAAATGAATACCCAAAGAATGCTGTTACGAGTGAGAAAAAGGGTGCAACACGAGGACTTCCCAAGGGGTCACCCATCCTAGTACTACTCTCGCACAAGCATGCTTAACTTCGGAGTTCTGATGGGATCCGGTGCATTAGTGTTGGTATGATCGCACCCATTTAGTTTGTTGCGCATAGTTGTTTTGTTTGTACGGGTGAAAATGTATTGAAAATTCGCAACAAAGACCGGTGCCTTGCTCGGTAATCATGTTAGTTCGTGAACGTCGCAGTCGTAGATGTCTCGCATTTTCAACGAAAAAATATAGCACGGAAGCACTATTCAAGTGATTCTACTATAAAAATTGAGATTTGCGAAATCCATAGGTGTTGAGAGTGAAAAGTAACAACGTCACTTTATTGCAAAATGAATACCCAAAGAATGCTGTTACGAGTGAGAAAAAGGGTGCAACACGAGGACTTCCCAAGGGGTCACCCATCCTAGTACTACTCTCGCACAAGCATGCTTAACTTCGGAGTTCTGATGGGATCCGGTGCATTAGTGGTGGTATGATCGCACCCATTTAGTTTGTTGCGCATAGTTGTTTTGTTTGTACGGGTGAAAATGTATTGAAAATTCGCAACAAAGACCGGTGCCTTGCTCGGTAATCATGTTAGTTCGTGAACGTCGCAGTCGTAGATGTCTCGCATTTTCAACGAAAAAATATAGCACGGAAGCACTATTCAAGTGATTCTACTATAAAAATTGAGATTTGCGAAATCCATAGGTGTTGAGAGTGAAAAGTAACAACGTCACTTTATTGCAAAATGAATACCCAAAGAATGCTGTTACGAGTGAGAAAAAGGGTGCAACACGAGGACTTCCCAAGGGGTCACCCATCCTAGTACTACTCTCGCACAAGCATGCTTAACTTCGGAGTTCTGATGGGATCCGGTGCATTAGTGTGGTATGATCGCACCCATTTAGTTTGTTGCGCATAGTTGTTTTGTTTGTACGGGTGAAAATGTATTGAAAATTCGCAACAAAGACCGGTGCCTTGCTCGGTAATCATGTTAGTTCGTGAACGTCGCAGTCGTAGATGTCTCGCATTTTCAACGAAAAAAATATAGCACGGAAGCACTATTCAAGTGATTCTACTATAAAAATTGAGATTTGCGAAATCCATAGGTGTTGAGAGTGAAAAGTAACAACGTCACTTTATTGCAAAATGAATACCCAAAGAATGCTGTTACGAGTGAGAAAAAGGGTGCAACACGAGGACTTCCCAAGGGGTCACCCATCCTAGTACTACTCTCGCACAAGCATGCTTAACTTCGGAGTTCTGATGGGATCCGGTGCATTAGTGGTGGTATGATCGCACCCATTTAGTTTGTTGCGCATAGTTGTTTTGTTTGTACGGGTGAAAATGTATTGAAAATTCGCAACAAAGACCGGTGCCTTGCTCGGTAATCATGTTAGTTCGTGAACGTCGCAGTCGTAGATGTCTCGCATTTTCAACGAAAAAATATAGCACGGAAGCACTATTCAAGTGATTCTACTATAAAAATTGAGATTTGCGAAATCCATAGGTGTTGAGAGTGAAAAGTAACAACGTCACTTTATTGCAAAATGAATACCCAAAGAATGCTGTTACGAGTGAGAAAAAGGGTGCAACACGAGGACTTCCCAAGGGGTCACCCATCCTAGTACTACTCTCGCACAAGCATGCTTAACTTCGGAGTTCTGATGGGATCCGGTGCATTAGTGGTGGTATGATCGCACCCATTTAGTTTGTTGCGCATAGTTGTTTTGTTTGTACGGGTGAAAATGTATTGAAAATTCGCAACAAAGACCGGTGCCTTGCTCGGTAATCATGTTAGTTCGTGAACGTCGCAGTCGTAGATGTCTCGCATTTTCAACGAAAAAATATAGCACGGAAGCACTATTCAAGTGATTCTACTATAAAAATTGAGATTTGCGAAATCCATAGGTGTTGAGAGTGAAAAGTAACAACGTCACTTTATTGCAAAATGAATACCCAAAGAATGCTGTTACGAGTGAGAAAAAGGGTGCAACACGAGGACTTCCCAAGGGGTCACCCATCCTAGTACTACTCTCGCACAAGCATGCTTAACTTCGGAGTTCTGATGGGATCCGGTGCATTAGTGTTGGTATGATCGCACCCATTTAGTTTGTTGCGCATAGTTGTTTTGTTTGTACGGGTGAAAATGTATTGAAAATTCGCAACAAAGACCGGTGCCTTGCTCGGTAATCATGTTAGTTCGTGAACGTCGCAGTCGTAGATGTCTCGCATTTTCAACGAAAAAAATATAGCACGGAAGCACTATTCAAGTGATTCTACTATAAAAATTGAGATTTGCGAAATCCATAGGTGTTGAGAGTGAAAAGTAACAACGTCACTTTATTGCAAAATGAATACCCAAAGAATGCTGTTACGAGTGAGAAAAAGGGTGCAACACGAGGACTTCCCAAGGGGTCACCCATCCTAGTACTACTCTCGCACAAGCATGCTTAACTTCGGAGTTCTGATGGGATCCGGTGCATTAGTGTTGGTATGATCGCACCCATTTAGTTTGTTGCGCATAGTTGTTTTGTTTGTACGGGTGAAAATGTATTGAAAATTCGCAACAAAGACCGGTGCCTTGCTCGGTAATCATGTTAGTTCGTGAACGTCGCAGTCGTAGATGTCTCGCATTTTCAACGAAAAAAATATAGCACGGAAGCACTATTCAAGTGATTCTACTATAAAAATTGAGATTTGCGAAATCCATAGGTGTTGAGAGTGAAAAGTAACAACGTCACTTTATTGCAAAATGAATACCCAAAGAATGCTGTTACGAGTGAGAAAAAGGGTGCAACACGAGGACTTCCCAAGGGGTCACCCATCCTAGTACTACTCTCGCACAAGCATGCTTAACTTCGGAGTTCTGATGGGATCCGGTGCATTAGTGTTGGTATGATCGCACCCATTTAGTTTGTTGCGCATAGTTGTTTTGTTTGTACGGGTGAAAATGTATTGAAAATTCGCAACAAAGACCGGTGCCTTGCTCGGTAATCATGTTAGTTCGTGAACGTCGCAGTCGTAGATGTCTCGCATTTTCAACGAAAAAAATATAGCACGGAAGCACTATTCAAGTGATTCTACTATAAAAATTGAGATTTGCGAAATCCATAGGTGTTGAGAGTGAAAAGTAACAACGTCACTTTATTGCAAAATGAATACCCAAAGAATGCTGTTACGAGTGAGAAAAAGGGTGCAACACGAGGACTTCCCAAGGGGTCACCCATCCTAGTACTACTCTCGCACAAGCATGCTTAACTTCGGAGTTCTGATGGGATCCGGTGCATTAGTGTTGGTATGATCGCACCCATTTAGTTTGTTGCGCATAGTTGTTTTGTTTGTACGGGTGAAAATGTATTGAAAATTCGCAACAAAGACCGGTGCCTTGCTCGGTAATCATGTTAGTTCGTGAACGTCGCAGTCGTAGATGTCTCGCATTTTCAACGAA
Organism: Craterostigma plantagineum; assembly: GCA_027422505.1. NCBI lineage: Eukaryota > Viridiplantae > Streptophyta > Magnoliopsida > Lamiales > Linderniaceae > Craterostigma > Craterostigma plantagineum. The sequence goes on along the minus strand of JAPQWV010001477.1, from coordinate 65,926 downwards.
AAAAATATAGCACGGAAGCACTATTCAAGTGATTCTACTATAAAAATTGAGATTTGCGAAATCCATAGGTGTTGAGAGTGAAAAGTAACAACGTCACTTTATTGCAAAATGAATACCCAAAGAATGCTGTTACGAGTGAGAAAAAGGGTGCAACACGAGGACTTCCCAAGGGGTCACCCATCCTAGTACTACTCTCGCACAAGCATGCTTAACTTCGGAGTTCTGATGGGATCCGGTGCATTAGTGTTGGTATGATCGCACCCATTTAGTTTGTTGCGCATAGTTGTTTTGTTTGTACGGGTGAAAATGTATTGAAAATTCGCAACAAAGACCGGTGCCTTGCTCGGTAATCATGTTAGTTCGTGAACGTCGCAGTCGTAGATGTCTCGCATTTTCAACGAAAAAAATATAGCACGGAAGCACTATTCAAGTGATTCTACTATAAAAATTGAGATTTGCGAAATCCATAGGTGTTGAGAGTGAAAAGTAACAACGTCACTTTATTGCAAAATGAATACCCAAAGAATGCTGTTACGAGTGAGAAAAAGGGTGCAACACGAGGACTTCCCAAGGGGTCACCCATCCTAGTACTACTCTCGCACAAGCATGCTTAACTTCGGAGTTCTGATGGGATCCGGTGCATTAGTGTTGGTATGATCGCACCCATTTAGTTTGTTGCGCATAGTTGTTTTGTTTGTACGGGTGAAAATGTATTGAAAATTCGCAACAAAGACCGGTGCCTTGCTCGGTAATCATGTTAGTTCGTGAACGTCGCAGTCGTAGATGTCTCGCATTTTCAACGAAAAAAATATAGCACGGAAGCACTATTCAAGTGATTCTACTATAAAAATTGAGATTTGCGAAATCCATAGGTGTTGAGAGTGAAAAGTAACAACGTCACTTTATTGCAAAATGAATACCCAAAGAATGCTGTTACGAGTGAGAAAAAGGGTGCAACACGAGGACTTCCCAAGGGGTCACCCATCCTAGTACTACTCTCGCACAAGCATGCTTAACTTCGGAGTTCTGATGGGATCCGGTGCATTAGTGTTGGTATGATCGCACCCATTTAGTTTGTTGCGCATAGTTGTTTTGTTTGTACGGGTGAAAATGTATTGAAAATTCGCAACAAAGACCGGTGCCTTGCTCGGTAATCATGTTAGTTCGTGAACGTCGCAGTCGTAGATGTCTCGCATTTTCAACGAAAAAAATATAGCACGGAAGCACTATTCAAGTGATTCTACTATAAAAATTGAGATTTGCGAAATCCATAGGTGTTGAGAGTGAAAAGTAACAACGTCACTTTATTGCAAAATGAATACCCAAAGAATGCTGTTACGAGTGAGAAAAAGGGTGCAACACGAGGACTTCCCAAGGGGTCACCCATCCTAGTACTACTCTCGCACAAGCATGCTTAACTTCGGAGTTCTGATGGGATCCGGTGCATTAGTGTTGGTATGATCGCACCCATTTAGTTTGTTGCGCATAGTTGTTTTGTTTGTACGGGTGAAAATGTATTGAAAATTCGCAACAAAGACCGGTGCCTTGCTCGGTAATCATGTTAGTTCGTGAACGTCGCAGTCGTAGATGTCTCGCATTTTCAACGAAAAAATATAGCACGGAAGCACTATTCAAGTGATTCTACTATAAAAATTGAGATTTGCGAAATCCATAGGTGTTGAGAGTGAAAAGTAACAACGTCACTTTATTGCAAAATGAATACCCAAAGAATGCTGTTACGAGTGAGAAAAAGGGTGCAACACGAGGACTTCCCAAGGGGTCACCCATCCTAGTACTACTCTCGCACAAGCATGCTTAACTTCGGAGTTCTGATGGGATCCGGTGCATTAGTGTTGGTATGATCGCACCCATTTAGTTTGTTGCGCATAGTTGTTTTGTTTGTACGGGTGAAAATGTATTGAAAATTCGCAACAAAGACCGGTGCCTTGCTCGGTAATCATGTTAGTTCGTGAACGTCGCAGTCGTAGATGTCTCGCATTTTCAACGAAAAAAATATAGCACGGAAGCACTATTCAAGTGATTCTACTATAAAAATTGAGATTTGCGAAATCCATAGGTGTTGAGAGTGAAAAGTAACAACGTCACTTTATTGCAAAATGAATACCCAAAGAATGCTGTTACGAGTGAGAAAAAGGGTGCAACACGAGGACTTCCCAAGGGGTCACCCATCCTAGTACTACTCTCGCACAAGCATGCTTAACTTCGGAGTTCTGATGGGATCCGGTGCATTAGTGTTGGTATGATCGCACCCATTTAGTTTGTTGCGCATAGTTGTTTTGTTTGTACGGGTGAAAATGTATTGAAAATTCGCAACAAAGACCGGTGCCTTGCTCGGTAATCATGTTAGTTCGTGAACGTCGCAGTCGTAGATGTCTCGCATTTTCAACGAAAAAAATATAGCACGGAAGCACTATTCAAGTGATTCTACTATAAAAATTGAGATTTGCGAAATCCATAGGTGTTGAGAGTGAAAAGTAACAACGTCACTTTATTGCAAAATGAATACCCAAAGAATGCTGTTACGAGTGAGAAAAAGGGTGCAACACGAGGACTTCCCAAGGGGTCACCCATCCTAGTACTACTCTCGCACAAGCATGCTTAACTTCGGAGTTCTGATGGGATCCGGTGCATTAGTGTTGGTATGATCGCACCCATTTAGTTTGTTGCGCATAGTTGTTTTGTTTGTACGGGTGAAAATGTATTGAAAATTCGCAACAAAGACCGGTGCCTTGCTCGGTAATCATGTTAGTTCGTGAACGTCGCAGTCGTAGATGTCTCGCATTTTCAACGAAAAAAATATAGCACGGAAGCACTATTCAAGTGATTCTACTATAAAAATTGAGATTTGCGAAATCCATAGGTGTTGAGAGTGAAAAGTAACAACGTCACTTTATTGCAAAATGAATACCCAAAGAATGCTGTTACGAGTGAGAAAAAGGGTGCAACACGAGGACTTCCCAAGGGGTCACCCATCCTAGTACTACTCTCGCACAAGCATGCTTAACTTCGGAGTTCTGATGGGATCCGGTGCATTAGTGTTGGTATGATCGCACCCATTTAGTTTGTTGCGCATAGTTGTTTTGTTTGTACGGGTGAAAATGTATTGAAAATTCGCAACAAAGACCGGTGCCTTGCTCGGTAATCATGTTAGTTCGTGAACGTCGCAGTCGTAGATGTCTCGCATTTTCAACGAAAAAAATATAGCACGGAAGCACTATTCAAGTGATTCTACTATAAAAATTGAGATTTGCGAAATCCATAGGTGTTGAGAGTGAAAAGTAACAACGTCACTTTATTGCAAAATGAATACCCAAAGAATGCTGTTACGAGTGAGAAAAAGGGTGCAACACGAGGACTTCCCAAGGGGTCACCCATCCTAGTACTACTCTCGCACAAGCATGCTTAACTTCGGAGTTCTGATGGGATCCGGTGCATTAGTGTTGGTATGATCGCACCCATTTAGTTTGTTGCGCATAGTTGTTTTGTTTGTACGGGTGAAAATGTATTGAAAATTCGCAACAAAGACCGGTGCCTTGCTCGGTAATCATGTTAGTTCGTGAACGTCGCAGTCGTAGATGTCTCGCATTTTCAACGAAAAAAATATAGCACGGAAGCACTATTCAAGTGATTCTACTATAAAAATTGAGATTTGCGAAATCCATAGGTGTTGAGAGTGAAAAGTAACAACGTCACTTTATTGCAAAATGAATACCCAAAGAATGCTGTTACGAGTGAGAAAAAGGGTGCAACACGAGGACTTCCCAAGGGGTCACCCATCCTAGTACTACTCTCGCACAAGCATGCTTAACTTCGGAGTTCTGATGGGATCCGGTGCATTAGTGTTGGTATGATCGCACCCATTTAGTTTGTTGCGCATAGTTGTTTTGTTTGTACGGGTGAAAATGTATTGAAAATTCGCAACAAAGACCGGTGCCTTGCTCGGTAATCATGTTAGTTCGTGAACGTCGCAGTCGTAGATGTCTCGCATTTTCAACGAAAAAAATATAGCACGGAAGCACTATTCAAGTGATTCTACTATAAAAATTGAGATTTGCGAAATCCATAGGTGTTGAGAGTGAAAAGTAACAACGTCACTTTATTGCAAAATGAATACCCAAAGAATGCTGTTACGAGTGAGAAAAAGGGTGCAACACGAGGACTTCCCAAGGGGTCACCCATCCTAGTACTACTCTCGCACAAGCATGCTTAACTTCGGAGTTCTGATGGGATCCGGTGCATTAGTGTTGGTATGATCGCACCCATTTAGTTTGTTGCGCATAGTTGTTTTGTTTGTACGGGTGAAAATGTATTGAAAATTCGCAACAAAGACCGGTGCCTTGCTCGGTAATCATGTTAGTTCGTGAACGTCGCAGTCGTAGATGTCTCGCATTTTCAACGAAAAAAATATAGCACGGAAGCACTATTCAAGTGATTCTACTATAAAAATTGAGATTTGCGAAATCCATAGGTGTTGAGAGTGAAAAGTAACAACGTCACTTTATTGCAAAATGAATACCCAAAGAATGCTGTTACGAGTGAGAAAAAGGGTGCAACACGAGGACTTCCCAAGGGGTCACCCATCCTAGTACTACTCTCGCACAAGCATGCTTAACTTCGGAGTTCTGATGGGATCCGGTGCATTAGTGTTGGTATGATCGCACCCATTTAGTTTGTTGCGCATAGTTGTTTTGTTTGTACGGGTGAAAATGTATTGAAAATTCGCAACAAAGACCGGTGCCTTGCTCGGTAATCATGTTAGTTCGTGAACGTCGCAGTCGTAGATGTCTCGCATTTTCAACGAAAAAAATATAGCACGGAAGCACTATTCAAGTGATTCTACTATAAAAATTGAGATTTGCGAAATCCATAGGTGTTGAGAGTGAAAAGTAACAACGTCACTTTATTGCAAAATGAATACCCAAAGAATGCTGTTACGAGTGAGAAAAAGGGTGCAACACGAGGACTTCCCAAGGGGTCACCCATCCTAGTACTACTCTCGCACAAGCATGCTTAACTTCGGAGTTCTGATGGGATCCGGTGCATTAGTGTTGGTATGATCGCACCCATTTAGTTTGTTGCGCATAGTTGTTTTGTTTGTACGGGTGAAAATGTATTGAAAATTCGCAACAAAGACCGGTGCCTTGCTCGGTAATCATGTTAGTTCGTGAACGTCGCAGTCGTAGATGTCTCGCATTTTCAACGAAAAAAATATAGCACGGAAGCACTATTCAAGTGATTCTACTATAAAAATTGAGATTTGCGAAATCCATAGGTGTTGAGAGTGAAAAGTAACAACGTCACTTTATTGCAAAATGAATACCCAAAGAATGCTGTTACGAGTGAGAAAAAGGGTGCAACACGAGGACTTCCCAAGGGGTCACCCATCCTAGTACTACTCTCGCACAAGCATGCTTAACTTCGGAGTTCTGATGGGATCCGGTGCATTAGTGTTGGTATGATCGCACCCATTTAGTTTGTTGCGCATAGTTGTTTTGTTTGTACGGGTGAAAATGTATTGAAAATTCGCAACAAAGACCGGTGCCTTGCTCGGTAATCATGTTAGTTCGTGAACGTCGCAGTCGTAGATGTCTCGCATTTTCAACGAAAAAAATATAGCACGGAAGCACTATTCAAGTGATTCTACTATAAAAATTGAGATTTGCGAAATCCATAGGTGTTGAGAGTGAAAAGTAACAACGTCACTTTATTGCAAAATGAATACCCAAAGAATGCTGTTACGAGTGAGAAAAAGGGTGCAACACGAGGACTTCCCAAGGGGTCACCCATCCTAGTACTACTCTCGCACAAGCATGCTTAACTTCGGAGTTCTGATGGGATCCGGTGCATTAGTGTTGGTATGATCGCACCCATTTAGTTTGTTGCGCATAGTTGTTTTGTTTGTACGGGTGAAAATGTATTGAAAATTCGCAACAAAGACCGGTGCCTTGCTCGGTAATCATGTTAGTTCGTGAACGTCGCAGTCGTAGATGTCTCGCATTTTCAACGAAAAAAATATAGCACGGAAGCACTATTCAAGTGATTCTACTATAAAAATTGAGATTTGCGAAATCCATAGGTGTTGAGAGTGAAAAGTAACAACGTCACTTTATTGCAAAATGAATACCCAAAGAATGCTGTTACGAGTGAGAAAAAGGGTGCAACACGAGGACTTCCCAAGGGGTCACCCATCCTAGTACTACTCTCGCACAAGCATGCTTAACTTCGGAGTTCTGATGGGATCCGGTGCATTAGTGTTGGTATGATCGCACCCATTTAGTTTGTTGCGCATAGTTGTTTTGTTTGTACGGGTGAAAATGTATTGAAAATTCGCAACAAAGACCGGTGCCTTGCTCGGTAATCATGTTAGTTCGTGAACGTCGCAGTCGTAGATGTCTCGCATTTTCAACGAAAAAAATATAGCACGGAAGCACTATTCAAGTGATTCTACTATAAAAATTGAGATTTGCGAAATCCATAGGTGTTGAGAGTGAAAAGTAACAACGTCACTTTATTGCAAAATGAATACCCAAAGAATGCTGTTACGAGTGAGAAAAAGGGTGCAACACGAGGACTTCCCAAGGGGTCACCCATCCTAGTACTACTCTCGCACAAGCATGCTTAACTTCGGAGTTCTGATGGGATCCGGTGCATTAGTGTTGGTATGATCGCACCCATTTAGTTTGTTGCGCATAGTTGTTTTGTTTGTACGGGTGAAAATGTATTGAAAATTCGCAACAAAGACCGGTGCCTTGCTCGGTAATCATGTTAGTTCGTGAACGTCGCAGTCGTAGATGTCTCGCATTTTCAACGAAAAAAATATAGCACGGAAGCACTATTCAAGTGATTCTACTATAAAAATTGAGATTTGCGAAATCCATAGGTGTTGAGAGTGAAAAGTAACAACGTCACTTTATTGCAAAATGAATACCCAAAGAATGCTGTTACGAGTGAGAAAAAGGGTGCAACACGAGGACTTCCCAAGGGGTCACCCATCCTAGTACTACTCTCGCACAAGCATGCTTAACTTCGGAGTTCTGATGGGATCCGGTGCATTAGTGTTGGTATGATCGCACCCATTTAGTTTGTTGCGCATAGTTGTTTTGTTTGTACGGGTGAAAATGTATTGAAAATTCGCAACAAAGACCGGTGCCTTGCTCGGTAATCATGTTAGTTCGTGAACGTCGCAGTCGTAGATGTCTCGCATTTTCAACGAAAAAAATATAGCACGGAAGCACTATTCAAGTGATTCTACTATAAAAATTGAGATTTGCGAAATCCATAGGTGTTGAGAGTGAAAAGTAACAACGTCACTTTATTGCAAAATGAATACCCAAAGAATGCTGTTACGAGTGAGAAAAAGGGTGCAACACGAGGACTTCCCAAGGGGTCACCCATCCTAGTACTACTCTCGCACAAGCATGCTTAACTTCGGAGTTCTGATGGGATCCGGTGCATTAGTGTTGGTATGATCGCACCCATTTAGTTTGTTGCGCATAGTTGTTTTGTTTGTACGGGTGAAAATGTATTGAAAATTCGCAACAAAGACCGGTGCCTTGCTCGGTAATCATGTTAGTTCGTGAACGTCGCAGTCGTAGATGTCTCGCATTTTCAACGAAAAAAATATAGCACGGAAGCACTATTCAAGTGATTCTACTATAAAAATTGAGATTTGCGAAATCCATAGGTGTTGAGAGTGAAAAGTAACAACGTCACTTTATTGCAAAATGAATACCCAAAGAATGCTGTTACGAGTGAGAAAAAGGGTGCAACACGAGGACTTCCCAAGGGGTCACCCATCCTAGTACTACTCTCGCACAAGCATGCTTAACTTCGGAGTTCTGATGGGATCCGGTGCATTAGTGTTGGTATGATCGCACCCATTTAGTTTGTTGCGCATAGTTGTTTTGTTTGTACGGGTGAAAATGTATTGAAAATTCGCAACAAAGACCGGTGCCTTGCTCGGTAATCATGTTAGTTCGTGAACGTCGCAGTCGTAGATGTCTCGCATTTTCAACGAAAAAAATATAGCACGGAAGCACTATTCAAGTGATTCTACTATAAAAATTGAGATTTGCGAAATCCATAGGTGTTGAGAGTGAAAAGTAACAACGTCACTTTATTGCAAAATGAATACCCAAAGAATGCTGTTACGAGTGAGAAAAAGGGTGCAACACGAGGACTTCCCAAGGGGTCACCCATCCTAGTACTACTCTCGCACAAGCATGCTTAACTTCGGAGTTCTGATGGGATCCGGTGCATTAGTGTTGGTATGATCGCACCCATTTAGTTTGTTGCGCATAGTTGTTTTGTTTGTACGGGTGAAAATGTATTGAAAATTCGCAACAAAGACCGGTGCCTTGCTCGGTAATCATGTTAGTTCGTGAACGTCGCAGTCGTAGATGTCTCGCATTTTCAACGAAAAAAATATAGCACGGAAGCACTATTCAAGTGATTCTACTATAAAAATTGAGATTTGCGAAATCCATAGGTGTTGAGAGTGAAAAGTAACAACGTCACTTTATTGCAAAATGAATACCCAAAGAATGCTGTTACGAGTGAGAAAAAGGGTGCAACACGAGGACTTCCCAAGGGGTCACCCATCCTAGTACTACTCTCGCACAAGCATGCTTAACTTCGGAGTTCTGATGGGATCCGGTGCATTAGTGTTGGTATGATCGCACCCATTTAGTTTGTTGCGCATAGTTGTTTTGTTTGTACGGGTGAAAATGTATTGAAAATTCGCAACAAAGACCGGTGCCTTGCTCGGTAATCATGTTAGTTCGTGAACGTCGCAGTCGTAGATGTCTCGCATTTTCAACGAAAAAAATATAGCACGGAAGCACTATTCAAGTGATTCTACTATAAAAATTGAGATTTGCGAAATCCATAGGTGTTGAGAGTGAAAAGTAACAACGTCACTTTATTGCAAAATGAATACCCAAAGAATGCTGTTACGAGTGAGAAAAAGGGTGCAACACGAGGACTTCCCAAGGGGTCACCCATCCTAGTACTACTCTCGCACAAGCATGCTTAACTTCGGAGTTCTGATGGGATCCGGTGCATTAGTGTTGGTATGATCGCACCCATTTAGTTTGTTGCGCATAGTTGTTTTGTTTGTACGGGTGAAAATGTATTGAAAATTCGCAACAAAGACCGGTGCCTTGCTCGGTAATCATGTTAGTTCGTGAACGTCGCAGTCGTAGATGTCTCGCATTTTCAACGAAAAAAATATAGCACGGAAGCACTATTCAAGTGATTCTACTATAAAAATTGAGATTTGCGAAATCCATAGGTGTTGAGAGTGAAAAGTAACAACGTCACTTTATTGCAAAATGAATACCCAAAGAATGCTGTTACGAGTGAGAAAAAGGGTGCAACACGAGGACTTCCCAAGGGGTCACCCATCCTAGTACTACTCTCGCACAAGCATGCTTAACTTCGGAGTTCTGATGGGATCCGGTGCATTAGTGTTGGTATGATCGCACCCATTTAGTTTGTTGCGCATAGTTGTTTTGTTTGTACGGGTGAAAATGTATTGAAAATTCGCAACAAAGACCGGTGCCTTGCTCGGTAATCATGTTAGTTCGTGAACGTCGCAGTCGTAGATGTCTCGCATTTTCAACGAAAAAAATATAGCACGGAAGCACTATTCAAGTGATTCTACTATAAAAATTGAGATTTGCGAAATCCATAGGTGTTGAGAGTGAAAAGTAACAACGTCACTTTATTGCAAAATGAATACCCAAAGAATGCTGTTACGAGTGAGAAAAAGGGTGCAACACGAGGACTTCCCAAGGGGTCACCCATCCTAGTACTACTCTCGCACAAGCATGCTTAACTTCGGAGTTCTGATGGGATCCGGTGCATTAGTGTTGGTATGATCGCACCCATTTAGTTTGTTGCGCATAGTTGTTTTGTTTGTACGGGTGAAAATGTATTGAAAATTCGCAACAAAGACCGGTGCCTTGCTCGGTAATCATGTTAGTTCGTGAACGTCGCAGTCGTAGATGTCTCGCATTTTCAACGAAAAAAATATAGCACGGAAGCACTATTCAAGTGATTCTACTATAAAAATTGAGATTTGCGAAATCCATAGGTGTTGAGAGTGAAAAGTAACAACGTCACTTTATTGCAAAATGAATACCCAAAGAATGCTGTTACGAGTGAGAAAAAGGGTGCAACACGAGGACTTCCCAAGGGGTCACCCATCCTAGTACTACTCTCGCACAAGCATGCTTAACTTCGGAGTTCTGATGGGATCCGGTGCATTAGTGTTGGTATGATCGCACCCATTTAGTTTGTTGCGCATAGTTGTTTTGTTTGTACGGGTGAAAATGTATTGAAAATTCGCAACAAAGACCGGTGCCTTGCTCGGTAATCATGTTAGTTCGTGAACGTCGCAGTCGTAGATGTCTCGCATTTTCAACGAAAAAAATATAGCACGGAAGCACTATTCAAGTGATTCTACTATAAAAATTGAGATTTGCGAAATCCATAGGTGTTGAGAGTGAAAAGTAACAACGTCACTTTATTGCAAAATGAATACCCAAAGAATGCTGTTACGAGTGAGAAAAAGGGTGCAACACGAGGACTTCCCAAGGGGTCACCCATCCTAGTACTACTCTCGCACAAGCATGCTTAACTTCGGAGTTCTGATGGGATCCGGTGCATTAGTGGTGGTATGATCGCACCCATTTAGTTTGTTGCGCATAGTTGTTTTGTTTGTACGGGTGAAAATGTATTGAAAATTCGCAACAAAGACCGGTGCCTTGCTCGGTAATCATGTTAGTTCGTGAACGTCGCAGTCGTAGATGTCTCGCATTTTCAACGAAAAAAATATAGCACGGAAGCACTATTCAAGTGATTCTACTATAAAAATTGAGATTTGCGAAATCCATAGGTGTTGAGAGTGAAAAGTAACAACGTCACTTTATTGCAAAATGAATACCCAAAGAATGCTGTTACGAGTGAGAAAAAGGGTGCAACACGAGGACTTCCCAAGGGGTCACCCATCCTAGTACTACTCTCGCACAAGCATGCTTAACTTCGGAGTTCTGATGGGATCCGGTGCATTAGTGTTGGTATGATCGCACCCATTTAGTTTGTTGCGCATAGTTGTTTTGTTTGTACGGGTGAAAATGTATTGAAAATTCGCAACAAAGACCGGTGCCTTGCTCGGTAATCATGTTAGTTCGTGAACGTCGCAGTCGTAGATGTCTCGCATTTTCAACGAAAAAAATATAGCACGGAAGCACTATTCAAGTGATTCTACTATAAAAATTGAGATTTGCGAAATCCATAGGTGTTGAGAGTGAAAAGTAACAACGTCACTTTATTGCAAAATGAATACCCAAAGAATGCTGTTACGAGTGAGAAAAAGGGTGCAACACGAGGACTTCCCAAGGGGTCACCCATCCTAGTACTACTCTCGCACAAGCATGCTTAACTTCGGAGTTCTGATGGGATCCGGTGCATTAGTGTTGGTATGATCGCACCCATTTAGTTTGTTGCGCATAGTTGTTTTGTTTGTACGGGTGAAAATGTATTGAAAATTCGCAACAAAGACCGGTGCCTTGCTCGGTAATCATGTTAGTTCGTGAACGTCGCAGTCGTAGATGTCTCGCATTTTCAACGAAAAAAATATAGCACGGAAGCACTATTCAAGTGATTCTACTATAAAAATTGAGATTTGCGAAATCCATAGGTGTTGAGAGTGAAAAGTAACAACGTCACTTTATTGCAAAATGAATACCCAAAGAATGCTGTTACGAGTGAGAAAAAGGGTGCAACACGAGGACTTCCCAAGGGGTCACCCATCCTAGTACTACTCTCGCACAAGCATGCTTAACTTCGGAGTTCTGATGGGATCCGGTGCATTAGTGTTGGTATGATCGCACCCATTTAGTTTGTTGCGCATAGTTGTTTTGTTTGTACGGGTGAAAATGTATTGAAAATTCGCAACAAAGACCGGTGCCTTGCTCGGTAATCATGTTAGTTCGTGAACGTCGCAGTCGTAGATGTCTCGCATTTTCAACGAAAAAAATATAGCACGGAAGCACTATTCAAGTGATTCTACTATAAAAATTGAGATTTGCGAAATCCATAGGTGTTGAGAGTGAAAAGTAACAACGTCACTTTATTGCAAAATGAATACCCAAAGAATGCTGTTACGAGTGAGAAAAAGGGTGCAACACGAGGACTTCCCAAGGGGTCACCCATCCTAGTACTACTCTCGCACAAGCATGCTTAACTTCGGAGTTCTGATGGGATCCGGTGCATTAGTGGTGGTATGATCGCACCCATTTAGTTTGTTGCGCATAGTTGTTTTGTTTGTACGGGTGAAAATGTATTGAAAATTCGCAACAAAGACCGGTGCCTTGCTCGGTAATCATGTTAGTTCGTGAACGTCGCAGTCGTAGATGTCTCGCATTTTCAACGAAAAAAATATAGCACGGAAGCACTATTCAAGTGATTCTACTATAAAAATTGAGATTTGCGAAATCCATAGGTGTTGAGAGTGAAAAGTAACAACGTCACTTTATTGCAAAATGAATACCCAAAGAATGCTGTTACGAGTGAGAAAAAGGGTGCAACACGAGGACTTCCCAAGGGGTCACCCATCCTAGTACTACTCTCGCACAAGCATGCTTAACTTCGGAGTTCTGATGGGATCCGGTGCATTAGTGTTGGTATGATCGCACCCATTTAGTTTGTTGCGCATAGTTGTTTTGTTTGTACGGGTGAAAATGTATTGAAAATTCGCAACAAAGACCGGTGCCTTGCTCGGTAATCATGTTAGTTCGTGAACGTCGCAGTCGTAGATGTCTCGCATTTTCAACGAAAAAAATATAGCACGGAAGCACTATTCAAGTGATTCTACTATAAAAATTGAGATTTGCGAAATCCATAGGTGTTGAGAGTGAAAAGTAACAACGTCACTTTATTGCAAAATGAATACCCAAAGAATGCTGTTACGAGTGAGAAAAAGGGTGCAACACGAGGACTTCCCAAGGGGTCACCCATCCTAGTACTACTCTCGCACAAGCATGCTTAACTTCGGAGTTCTGATGGGATCCGGTGCATTAGTGTTGGTATGATCGCACCCATTTAGTTTGTTGCGCATAGTTGTTTTGTTTGTACGGGTGAAAATGTATTGAAAATTCGCAACAAAGACCGGTGCCTTGCTCGGTAATCATGTTAGTTCGTGAACGTCGCAGTCGTAGATGTCTCGCATTTTCAACGAAAAAAATATAGCACGGAAGCACTATTCAAGTGATTCTACTATAAAAATTGAGATTTGCGAAATCCATAGGTGTTGAGAGTGAAAAGTAACAACGTCACTTTATTGCAAAATGAATACCCAAAGAATGCTGTTACGAGTGAGAAAAAGGGTGCAACACGAGGACTTCCCAAGGGGTCACCCATCCTAGTACTACTCTCGCACAAGCATGCTTAACTTCGGAGTTCTGATGGGATCCGGTGCATTAGTGTTGGTATGATCGCACCCATTTAGTTTGTTGCGCATAGTTGTTTTGTTTGTACGGGTGAAAATGTATTGAAAATTCGCAACAAAGACCGGTGCCTTGCTCGGTAATCATGTTAGTTCGTGAACGTCGCAGTCGTAGATGTCTCGCATTTTCAACGAAAAAAATATAGCACGGAAGCACTATTCAAGTGATTCTACTATAAAAATTGAGATTTGCGAAATCCATAGGTGTTGAGAGTGAAAAGTAACAACGTCACTTTATTGCAAAATGAATACCCAAAGAATGCTGTTACGAGTGAGAAAAAGGGTGCAACACGAGGACTTCCCAAGGGGTCACCCATCCTAGTACTACTCTCGCACAAGCATGCTTAACTTCGGAGTTCTGATGGGATCCGGTGCATTAGTGTTGGTATGATCGCACCCATTTAGTTTGTTGCGCATAGTTGTTTTGTTTGTACGGGTGAAAATGTATTGAAAATTCGCAACAAAGACCGGTGCCTTGCTCGGTAATCATGTTAGTTCGTGAACGTCGCAGTCGTAGATGTCTCGCATTTTCAACGAAAAAAATATAGCACGGAAGCACTATTCAAGTGATTCTACTATAAAAATTGAGATTTGCGAAATCCATAGGTGTTGAGAGTGAAAAGTAACAACGTCACTTTATTGCAAAATGAATACCCAAAGAATGCTGTTACGAGTGAGAAAAAGGGTGCAACACGAGGACTTCCCAAGGGGTCACCCATCCTAGTACTACTCTCGCACAAGCATGCTTAACTTCGGAGTTCTGATGGGATCCGGTGCATTAGTGTTGGTATGATCGCACCCATTTAGTTTGTTGCGCATAGTTGTTTTGTTTGTACGGGTGAAAATGTATTGAAAATTCGCAACAAAGACCGGTGCCTTGCTCGGTAATCATGTTAGTTCGTGAACGTCGCAGTCGTAGATGTCTCGCATTTTCAACGAAAAAAATATAGCACGGAAGCACTATTCAAGTGATTCTACTATAAAAATTGAGATTTGCGAAATCCATAGGTGTTGAGAGTGAAAAGTAACAACGTCACTTTATTGCAAAATGAATACCCAAAGAATGCTGTTACGAGTGAGAAAAAGGGTGCAACACGAGGACTTCCCAAGGGGTCACCCATCCTAGTACTACTCTCGCACAAGCATGCTTAACTTCGGAGTTCTGATGGGATCCGGTGCATTAGTGGTGGTATGATCGCACCCATTTAGTTTGTTGCGCATAGTTGTTTTGTTTGTACGGGTGAAAATGTATTGAAAATTCGCAACAAAGACCGGTGCCTTGCTCGGTAATCATGTTAGTTCGTGAACGTCGCAGTCGTAGATGTCTCGCATTTTCAACGAAAAAAATATAGCACGGAAGCACTATTCAAGTGATTCTACTATAAAAATTGAGATTTGCGAAATCCATAGGTGTTGAGAGTGAAAAGTAACAACGTCACTTTATTGCAAAATGAATACCCAAAGAATGCTGTTACGAGTGAGAAAAAGGGTGCAACACGAGGACTTCCCAAGGGGTCACCCATCCTAGTACTACTCTCGCACAAGCATGCTTAACTTCGGAGTTCTGATGGGATCCGGTGCATTAGTGGTGGTATGATCGCACCCATTTAGTTTGTTGCGCATAGTTGTTTTGTTTGTACGGGTGAAAATGTATTGAAAATTCGCAACAAAGACCGGTGCCTTGCTCGGTAATCATGTTAGTTCGTGAACGTCGCAGTCGTAGATGTCTCGCATTTTCAACGAAAAAAATATAGCACGGAAGCACTATTCAAGTGATTCTACTATAAAAATTGAGATTTGCGAAATCCATAGGTGTTGAGAGTGAAAAGTAACAACGTCACTTTATTGCAAAATGAATACCCAAAGAATGCTGTTACGAGTGAGAAAAAGGGTGCAACACGAGGACTTCCCAAGGGGTCACCCATCCTAGTACTACTCTCGCACAAGCATGCTTAACTTCGGAGTTCTGATGGGATCCGGTGCATTAGTGTTGGTATGATCGCACCCATTTAGTTTGTTGCGCATAGTTGTTTTGTTTGTACGGGTGAAAATGTATTGAAAATTCGCAACAAAGACCGGTGCCTTGCTCGGTAATCATGTTAGTTCGTGAACGTCGCAGTCGTAGATGTCTCGCATTTTCAACGAAAAAAATATAGCACGGAAGCACTATTCAAGTGATTCTACTATAAAAATTGAGATTTGCGAAATCCATAGGTGTTGAGAGTGAAAAGTAACAACGTCACTTTATTGCAAAATGAATACCCAAAGAATGCTGTTACGAGTGAGAAAAAGGGTGCAACACGAGGACTTCCCAAGGGGTCACCCATCCTAGTACTACTCTCGCACAAGCATGCTTAACTTCGGAGTTCTGATGGGATCCGGTGCATTAGTGTTGGTATGATCGCACCCATTTAGTTTGTTGCGCATAGTTGTTTTGTTTGTACGGGTGAAAATGTATTGAAAATTCGCAACAAAGACCGGTGCCTTGCTCGGTAATCATGTTAGTTCGTGAACGTCGCAGTCGTAGATGTCTCGCATTTTCAACGAAAAAAATATAGCACGGAAGCACTATTCAAGTGATTCTACTATAAAAATTGAGATTTGCGAAATCCATAGGTGTTGAGAGTGAAAAGTAACAACGTCACTTTATTGCAAAATGAATACCCAAAGAATGCTGTTACGAGTGAGAAAAAGGGTGCAACACGAGGACTTCCCAAGGGGTCACCCATCCTAGTACTACTCTCGCACAAGCATGCTTAACTTCGGAGTTCTGATGGGATCCGGTGCATTAGTGTTGGTATGATCGCACCCATTTAGTTTGTTGCGCATAGTTGTTTTGTTTGTACGGGTGAAAATGTATTGAAAATTCGCAACAAAGACCGGTGCCTTGCTCGGTAATCATGTTAGTTCGTGAACGTCGCAGTCGTAGATGTCTCGCATTTTCAACGAAAAAAATATAGCACGGAAGCACTATTCAAGTGATTCTACTATAAAAATTGAGATTTGCGAAATCCATAGGTGTTGAGAGTGAAAAGTAACAACGTCACTTTATTGCAAAATGAATACCCAAAGAATGCTGTTACGAGTGAGAAAAAGGGTGCAACACGAGGACTTCCCAAGGGGTCACCCATCCTAGTACTACTCTCGCACAAGCATGCTTAACTTCGGAGTTCTGATGGGATCCGGTGCATTAGTGTTGGTATGATCGCACCCATTTAGTTTGTTGCGCATAGTTGTTTTGTTTGTACGGGTGAAAATGTATTGAAAATTCGCAACAAAGACCGGTGCCTTGCTCGGTAATCATGTTAGTTCGTGAACGTCGCAGTCGTAGATGTCTCGCATTTTCAACGAAAAAAATATAGCACGGAAGCACTATTCAAGTGATTCTACTATAAAAATTGAGATTTGCGAAATCCATAGGTGTTGAGAGTGAAAAGTAACAACGTCACTTTATTGCAAAATGAATACCCAAAGAATGCTGTTACGAGTGAGAAAAAGGGTGCAACACGAGGACTTCCCAAGGGGTCACCCATCCTAGTACTACTCTCGCACAAGCATGCTTAACTTCGGAGTTCTGATGGGATCCGGTGCATTAGTGTTGGTATGATCGCACCCATTTAGTTTGTTGCGCATAGTTGTTTTGTTTGTACGGGTGAAAATGTATTGAAAATTCGCAACAAAGACCGGTGCCTTGCTCGGTAATCATGTTAGTTCGTGAACGTCGCAGTCGTAGATGTCTCGCATTTTCAACGAAAAAAATATAGCACGGAAGCACTATTCAAGTGATTCTACTATAAAAATTGAGATTTGCGAAATCCATAGGTGTTGAGAGTGAAAAGTAACAACGTCACTTTATTGCAAAATGAATACCCAAAGAATGCTGTTACGAGTGAGAAAAAGGGTGCAACACGAGGACTTCCCAAGGGGTCACCCATCCTAGTACTACTCTCGCACAAGCATGCTTAACTTCGGAGTTCTGATGGGATCCGGTGCATTAGTGTGGTATGATCGCACCCATTTAGTTTGTTGCGCATAGTTGTTTTGTTTGTACGGGTGAAAATGTATTGAAAATTCGCAACAAAGACCGGTGCCTTGCTCGGTAATCATGTTAGTTCGTGAACGTCGCAGTCGTAGATGTCTCGCATTTTCAACGAAAAAAATATAGCACGGAAGCACTATTCAAGTGATTCTACTATAAAAATTGAGATTTGCGAAATCCATAGGTGTTGAGAGTGAAAAGTAACAACGTCACTTTATTGCAAAATGAATACCCAAAGAATGCTGTTACGAGTGAGAAAAAGGGTGCAACACGAGGACTTCCCAAGGGGTCACCCATCCTAGTACTACTCTCGCACAAGCATGCTTAACTTCGGAGTTCTGATGGGATCCGGTGCATTAGTGTTGGTATGATCGCACCCATTTAGTTTGTTGCGCATAGTTGTTTTGTTTGTACGGGTGAAAATGTATTGAAAATTCGCAACAAAGACCGGTGCCTTGCTCGGTAATCATGTTAGTTCGTGAACGTCGCAGTCGTAGATGTCTCGCATTTTCAACGAAAAAAATATAGCACGGAAGCACTATTCAAGTGATTCTACTATAAAAATTGAGATTTGCGAAATCCATAGGTGTTGAGAGTGAAAAGTAACAACGTCACTTTATTGCAAAATGAATACCCAAAGAATGCTGTTACGAGTGAGAAAAAGGGTGCAACACGAGGACTTCCCAAGGGGTCACCCATCCTAGTACTACTCTCGCACAAGCATGCTTAACTTCGGAGTTCTGATGGGATCCGGTGCATTAGTGTTGGTATGATCGCACCCATTTAGTTTGTTGCGCATAGTTGTTTTGTTTGTACGGGTGAAAATGTATTGAAAATTCGCAACAAAGACCGGTGCCTTGCTCGGTAATCATGTTAGTTCGTGAACGTCGCAGTCGTAGATGTCTCGCATTTTCAACGAAAAAAATATAGCACGGAAGCACTATTCAAGTGATTCTACTATAAAAATTGAGATTTGCGAAATCCATAGGTGTTGAGAGTGAAAAGTAACAACGTCACTTTATTGCAAAATGAATACCCAAAGAATGCTGTTACGAGTGAGAAAAAGGGTGCAACACGAGGACTTCCCAAGGGGTCACCCATCCTAGTACTACTCTCGCACAAGCATGCTTAACTTCGGAGTTCTGATGGGATCCGGTGCATTAGTGGTGGTATGATCGCACCCATTTAGTTTGTTGCGCATAGTTGTTTTGTTTGTACGGGTGAAAATGTATTGAAAATTCGCAACAAAGACCGGTGCCTTGCTCGGTAATCATGTTAGTTCGTGAACGTCGCAGTCGTAGATGTCTCGCATTTTCAACGAAAAAAATATAGCACGGAAGCACTATTCAAGTGATTCTACTATAAAAATTGAGATTTGCGAAATCCATAGGTGTTGAGAGTGAAAAGTAACAACGTCACTTTATTGCAAAATGAATACCCAAAGAATGCTGTTACGAGTGAGAAAAAGGGTGCAACACGAGGACTTCCCAAGGGGTCACCCATCCTAGTACTACTCTCGCACAAGCATGCTTAACTTCGGAGTTCTGATGGGATCCGGTGCATTAGTGTTGGTATGATCGCACCCATTTAGTTTGTTGCGCATAGTTGTTTTGTTTGTACGGGTGAAAATGTATTGAAAATTCGCAACAAAGACCGGTGCCTTGCTCGGTAATCATGTTAGTTCGTGAACGTCGCAGTCGTAGATGTCTCGCATTTTCAACGAAAAAAATATAGCACGGAAGCACTATTCAAGTGATTCTACTATAAAAATTGAGATTTGCGAAATCCATAGGTGTTGAGAGTGAAAAGTAACAACGTCACTTTATTGCAAAATGAATACCCAAAGAATGCTGTTACGAGTGAGAAAAAGGGTGCAACACGAGGACTTCCCAAGGGGTCACCCATCCTAGTACTACTCTCGCACAAGCATGCTTAACTTCGGAGTTCTGATGGGATCCGGTGCATTAGTGTTGGTATGATCGCACCCATTTAGTTTGTTGCGCATAGTTGTTTTGTTTGTACGGGTGAAAATGTATTGAAAATTCGCAACAAAGACCGGTGCCTTGCTCGGTAATCATGTTAGTTCGTGAACGTCGCAGTCGTAGATGTCTCGCATTTTCAACGAAAAAAATATAGCACGGAAGCACTATTCAAGTGATTCTACTATAAAAATTGAGATTTGCGAAATCCATAGGTGTTGAGAGTGAAAAGTAACAACGTCACTTTATTGCAAAATGAATACCCAAAGAATGCTGTTACGAGTGAGAAAAAGGGTGCAACACGAGGACTTCCCAAGGGGTCACCCATCCTAGTACTACTCTCGCACAAGCATGCTTAACTTCGGAGTTCTGATGGGATCCGGTGCATTAGTGTGGTATGATCGCACCCATTTAGTTTGTTGCGCATAGTTGTTTTGTTTGTACGGGTGAAAATGTATTGAAAATTCGCAACAAAGACCGGTGCCTTGCTCGGTAATCATGTTAGTTCGTGAACGTCGCAGTCGTAGATGTCTCGCATTTTCAACGAAAAAAATATAGCACGGAAGCACTATTCAAGTGATTCTACTATAAAAATTGAGATTTGCGAAATCCATAGGTGTTGAGAGTGAAAAGTAACAACGTCACTTTATTGCAAAATGAATACCCAAAGAATGCTGTTACGAGTGAGAAAAAGGGTGCAACACGAGGACTTCCCAAGGGGTCACCCATCCTAGTACTACTCTCGCACAAGCATGCTTAACTTCGGAGTTCTGATGGGATCCGGTGCATTAGTGTGGTATGATCGCACCCATTTAGTTTGTTGCGCATAGTTGTTTTGTTTGTACGGGTGAAAATGTATTGAAAATTCGCAACAAAGACCGGTGCCTTGCTCGGTAATCATGTTAGTTCGTGAACGTCGCAGTCGTAGATGTCTCGCATTTTCAACGAAAAAAATATAGCACGGAAGCACTATTCAAGTGATTCTACTATAAAAATTGAGATTTGCGAAATCCATAGGTGTTGAGAGTGAAAAGTAACAACGTCACTTTATTGCAAAATGAATACCCAAAGAATGCTGTTACGAGTGAGAAAAAGGGTGCAACACGAGGACTTCCCAAGGGGTCACCCATCCTAGTACTACTCTCGCACAAGCATGCTTAACTTCGGAGTTCTGATGGGATCCGGTGCATTAGTGTTGGTATGATCGCACCCATTTAGTTTGTTGCGCATAGTTGTTTTGTTTGTACGGGTGAAAATGTATTGAAAATTCGCAACAAAGACCGGTGCCTTGCTCGGTAATCATGTTAGTTCGTGAACGTCGCAGTCGTAGATGTCTCGCATTTTCAACGAAAAAAATATAGCACGGAAGCACTATTCAAGTGATTCTACTATAAAAATTGAGATTTGCGAAATCCATAGGTGTTGAGAGTGAAAAGTAACAACGTCACTTTATTGCAAAATGAATACCCAAAGAATGCTGTTACGAGTGAGAAAAAGGGTGCAACACGAGGACTTCCCAAGGGGTCACCCATCCTAGTACTACTCTCGCACAAGCATGCTTAACTTCGGAGTTCTGATGGGATCCGGTGCATTAGTGTTGGTATGATCGCACCCATTTAGTTTGTTGCGCATAGTTGTTTTGTTTGTACGGGTGAAAATGTATTGAAAATTCGCAACAAAGACCGGTGCCTTGCTCGGTAATCATGTTAGTTCGTGAACGTCGCAGTCGTAGATGTCTCGCATTTTCAACGAAAAAAATATAGCACGGAAGCACTATTCAAGTGATTCTACTATAAAAATTGAGATTTGCGAAATCCATAGGTGTTGAGAGTGAAAAGTAACAACGTCACTTTATTGCAAAATGAATACCCAAAGAATGCTGTTACGAGTGAGAAAAAGGGTGCAACACGAGGACTTCCCAAGGGGTCACCCATCCTAGTACTACTCTCGCACAAGCATGCTTAACTTCGGAGTTCTGATGGGATCCGGTGCATTAGTGTTGGTATGATCGCACCCATTTAGTTTGTTGCGCATAGTTGTTTTGTTTGTACGGGTGAAAATGTATTGAAAATTCGCAACAAAGACCGGTGCCTTGCTCGGTAATCATGTTAGTTCGTGAACGTCGCAGTCGTAGATGTCTCGCATTTTCAACGAAAAAAATATAGCACGGAAGCACTATTCAAGTGATTCTACTATAAAAATTGAGATTTGCGAAATCCATAGGTGTTGAGAGTGAAAAGTAACAACGTCACTTTATTGCAAAATGAATACCCAAAGAATGCTGTTACGAGTGAGAAAAAGGGTGCAACACGAGGACTTCCCAAGGGGTCACCCATCCTAGTACTACTCTCGCACAAGCATGCTTAACTTCGGAGTTCTGATGGGATCCGGTGCATTAGTGTTGGTATGATCGCACCCATTTAGTTTGTTGCGCATAGTTGTTTTGTTTGTACGGGTGAAAATGTATTGAAAATTCGCAACAAAGACCGGTGCCTTGCTCGGTAATCATGTTAGTTCGTGAACGTCGCAGTCGTAGATGTCTCGCATTTTCAACGAAAAAAATATAGCACGGAAGCACTATTCAAGTGATTCTACTATAAAAATTGAGATTTGCGAAATCCATAGGTGTTGAGAGTGAAAAGTAACAACGTCACTTTATTGCAAAATGAATACCCAAAGAATGCTGTTACGAGTGAGAAAAAGGGTGCAACACGAGGACTTCCCAAGGGGTCACCCATCCTAGTACTACTCTCGCACAAGCATGCTTAACTTCGGAGTTCTGATGGGATCCGGTGCATTAGTGTTGGTATGATCGCACCCATTTAGTTTGTTGCGCATAGTTGTTTTGTTTGTACGGGTGAAAATGTATTGAAAATTCGCAACAAAGACCGGTGCCTTGCTCGGTAATCATGTTAGTTCGTGAACGTCGCAGTCGTAGATGTCTCGCATTTTCAACGAAAAAAATATAGCACGGAAGCACTATTCAAGTGATTCTACTATAAAAATTGAGATTTGCGAAATCCATAGGTGTTGAGAGTGAAAAGTAACAACGTCACTTTATTGCAAAATGAATACCCAAAGAATGCTGTTACGAGTGAGAAAAAGGGTGCAACACGAGGACTTCCCAAGGGGTCACCCATCCTAGTACTACTCTCGCACAAGCATGCTTAACTTCGGAGTTCTGATGGGATCCGGTGCATTAGTGTTGGTATGATCGCACCCATTTAGTTTGTTGCGCATAGTTGTTTTGTTTGTACGGGTGAAAATGTATTGAAAATTCGCAACAAAGACCGGTGCCTTGCTCGGTAATCATGTTAGTTCGTGAACGTCGCAGTCGTAGATGTCTCGCATTTTCAACGAAAAAAATATAGCACGGAAGCACTATTCAAGTGATTCTACTATAAAAATTGAGATTTGCGAAATCCATAGGTGTTGAGAGTGAAAAGTAACAACGTCACTTTATTGCAAAATGAATACCCAAAGAATGCTGTTACGAGTGAGAAAAAGGGTGCAACACGAGGACTTCCCAAGGGGTCACCCATCCTAGTACTACTCTCGCACAAGCATGCTTAACTTCGGAGTTCTGATGGGATCCGGTGCATTAGTGTTGGTATGATCGCACCCATTTAGTTTGTTGCGCATAGTTGTTTTGTTTGTACGGGTGAAAATGTATTGAAAATTCGCAACAAAGACCGGTGCCTTGCTCGGTAATCATGTTAGTTCGTGAACGTCGCAGTCGTAGATGTCTCGCATTTTCAACGAAAAAAATATAGCACGGAAGCACTATTCAAGTGATTCTACTATAAAAATTGAGATTTGCGAAATCCATAGGTGTTGAGAGTGAAAAGTAACAACGTCACTTTATTGCAAAATGAATACCCAAAGAATGCTGTTACGAGTGAGAAAAAGGGTGCAACACGAGGACTTCCCAAGGGGTCACCCATCCTAGTACTACTCTCGCACAAGCATGCTTAACTTCGGAGTTCTGATGGGATCCGGTGCATTAGTGTTGGTATGATCGCACCCATTTAGTTTGTTGCGCATAGTTGTTTTGTTTGTACGGGTGAAAATGTATTGAAAATTCGCAACAAAGACCGGTGCCTTGCTCGGTAATCATGTTAGTTCGTGAACGTCGCAGTCGTAGATGTCTCGCATTTTCAACGAAAAAAATATAGCACGGAAGCACTATTCAAGTGATTCTACTATAAAAATTGAGATTTGCGAAATCCATAGGTGTTGAGAGTGAAAAGTAACAACGTCACTTTATTGCAAAATGAATACCCAAAGAATGCTGTTACGAGTGAGAAAAAGGGTGCAACACGAGGACTTCCCAAGGGGTCACCCATCCTAGTACTACTCTCGCACAAGCATGCTTAACTTCGGAGTTCTGATGGGATCCGGTGCATTAGTGTTGGTATGATCGCACCCATTTAGTTTGTTGCGCATAGTTGTTTTGTTTGTACGGGTGAAAATGTATTGAAAATTCGCAACAAAGACCGGTGCCTTGCTCGGTAATCATGTTAGTTCGTGAACGTCGCAGTCGTAGATGTCTCGCATTTTCAACGAAAAAAATATAGCACGGAAGCACTATTCAAGTGATTCTACTATAAAAATTGAGATTTGCGAAATCCATAGGTGTTGAGAGTGAAAAGTAACAACGTCACTTTATTGCAAAATGAATACCCAAAGAATGCTGTTACGAGTGAGAAAAAGGGTGCAACACGAGGACTTCCCAAGGGGTCACCCATCCTAGTACTACTCTCGCACAAGCATGCTTAACTTCGGAGTTCTGATGGGATCCGGTGCATTAGTGGTGGTATGATCGCACCCATTTAGTTTGTTGCGCATAGTTGTTTTGTTTGTACGGGTGAAAATGTATTGAAAATTCGCAACAAAGACCGGTGCCTTGCTCGGTAATCATGTTAGTTCGTGAACGTCGCAGTCGTAGATGTCTCGCATTTTCAACGAAAAAAATATAGCACGGAAGCACTATTCAAGTGATTCTACTATAAAAATTGAGATTTGCGAAATCCATAGGTGTTGAGAGTGAAAAGTAACAACGTCACTTTATTGCAAAATGAATACCCAAAGAATGCTGTTACGAGTGAGAAAAAGGGTGCAACACGAGGACTTCCCAAGGGGTCACCCATCCTAGTACTACTCTCGCACAAGCATGCTTAACTTCGGAGTTCTGATGGGATCCGGTGCATTAGTGGTGGTATGATCGCACCCATTTAGTTTGTTGCGCATAGTTGTTTTGTTTGTACGGGTGAAAATGTATTGAAAATTCGCAACAAAGACCGGTGCCTTGCTCGGTAATCATGTTAGTTCGTGAACGTCGCAGTCGTAGATGTCTCGCATTTTCAACGAAAAAAATATAGCACGGAAGCACTATTCAAGTGATTCTACTATAAAAATTGAGATTTGCGAAATCCATAGGTGTTGAGAGTGAAAAGTAACAACGTCACTTTATTGCAAAATGAATACCCAAAGAATGCTGTTACGAGTGAGAAAAAGGGTGCAACACGAGGACTTCCCAAGGGGTCACCCATCCTAGTACTACTCTCGCACAAGCATGCTTAACTTCGGAGTTCTGATGGGATCCGGTGCATTAGTGTTGGTATGATCGCACCCATTTAGTTTGTTGCGCATAGTTGTTTTGTTTGTACGGGTGAAAATGTATTGAAAATTCGCAACAAAGACCGGTGCCTTGCTCGGTAATCATGTTAGTTCGTGAACGTCGCAGTCGTAGATGTCTCGCATTTTCAACGAAAAAAATATAGCACGGAAGCACTATTCAAGTGATTCTACTATAAAAATTGAGATTTGCGAAATCCATAGGTGTTGAGAGTGAAAAGTAACAACGTCACTTTATTGCAAAATGAATACCCAAAGAATGCTGTTACGAGTGAGAAAAAGGGTGCAACACGAGGACTTCCCAAGGGGTCACCCATCCTAGTACTACTCTCGCACAAGCATGCTTAACTTCGGAGTTCTGATGGGATCCGGTGCATTAGTGTTGGTATGATCGCACCCATTTAGTTTGTTGCGCATAGTTGTTTTGTTTGTACGGGTGAAAATGTATTGAAAATTCGCAACAAAGACCGGTGCCTTGCTCGGTAATCATGTTAGTTCGTGAACGTCGCAGTCGTAGATGTCTCGCATTTTCAACGAAAAAAATATAGCACGGAAGCACTATTCAAGTGATTCTACTATAAAAATTGAGATTTGCGAAATCCATAGGTGTTGAGAGTGAAAAGTAACAACGTCACTTTATTGCAAAATGAATACCCAAAGAATGCTGTTACGAGTGAGAAAAAGGGTGCAACACGAGGACTTCCCAAGGGGTCACCCATCCTAGTACTACTCTCGCACAAGCATGCTTAACTTCGGAGTTCTGATGGGATCCGGTGCATTAGTGGTGGTATGATCGCACCCATTTAGTTTGTTGCGCATAGTTGTTTTGTTTGTACGGGTGAAAATGTATTGAAAATTCGCAACAAAGACCGGTGCCTTGCTCGGTAATCATGTTAGTTCGTGAACGTCGCAGTCGTAGATGTCTCGCATTTTCAACGAAAAAAATATAGCACGGAAGCACTATTCAAGTGATTCTACTATAAAAATTGAGATTTGCGAAATCCATAGGTGTTGAGAGTGAAAAGTAACAACGTCACTTTATTGCAAAATGAATACCCAAAGAATGCTGTTACGAGTGAGAAAAAGGGTGCAACACGAGGACTTCCCAAGGGGTCACCCATCCTAGTACTACTCTCGCACAAGCATGCTTAACTTCGGAGTTCTGATGGGATCCGGTGCATTAGTGTTGGTATGATCGCACCCATTTAGTTTGTTGCGCATAGTTGTTTTGTTTGTACGGGTGAAAATGTATTGAAAATTCGCAACAAAGACCGGTGCCTTGCTCGGTAATCATGTTAGTTCGTGAACGTCGCAGTCGTAGATGTCTCGCATTTTCAACGAAAAAAATATAGCACGGAAGCACTATTCAAGTGATTCTACTATAAAAATTGAGATTTGCGAAATCCATAGGTGTTGAGAGTGAAAAGTAACAACGTCACTTTATTGCAAAATGAATACCCAAAGAATGCTGTTACGAGTGAGAAAAAGGGTGCAACACGAGGACTTCCCAAGGGGTCACCCATCCTAGTACTACTCTCGCACAAGCATGCTTAACTTCGGAGTTCTGATGGGATCCGGTGCATTAGTGGTGGTATGATCGCACCCATTTAGTTTGTTGCGCATAGTTGTTTTGTTTGTACGGGTGAAAATGTATTGAAAATTCGCAACAAAGACCGGTGCCTTGCTCGGTAATCATGTTAGTTCGTGAACGTCGCAGTCGTAGATGTCTCGCATTTTCAACGAAAAAAATATAGCACGGAAGCACTATTCAAGTGATTCTACTATAAAAATTGAGATTTGCGAAATCCATAGGTGTTGAGAGTGAAAAGTAACAACGTCACTTTATTGCAAAATGAATACCCAAAGAATGCTGTTACGAGTGAGAAAAAGGGTGCAACACGAGGACTTCCCAAGGGGTCACCCATCCTAGTACTACTCTCGCACAAGCATGCTTAACTTCGGAGTTCTGATGGGATCCGGTGCATTAGTGGTGGTATGATCGCACCCATTTAGTTTGTTGCGCATAGTTGTTTTGTTTGTACGGGTGAAAATGTATTGAAAATTCGCAACAAAGACCGGTGCCTTGCTCGGTAATCATGTTAGTTCGTGAACGTCGCAGTCGTAGATGTCTCGCATTTTCAACGAAAAAAATATAGCACGGAAGCACTATTCAAGTGATTCTACTATAAAAATTGAGATTTGCGAAATCCATAGGTGTTGAGAGTGAAAAGTAACAACGTCACTTTATTGCAAAATGAATACCCAAAGAATGCTGTTACGAGTGAGAAAAAGGGTGCAACACGAGGACTTCCCAAGGGGTCACCCATCCTAGTACTACTCTCGCACAAGCATGCTTAACTTCGGAGTTCTGATGGGATCCGGTGCATTAGTGTGGTATGATCGCACCCATTTAGTTTGTTGCGCATAGTTGTTTTGTTTGTACGGGTGAAAATGTATTGAAAATTCGCAACAAAGACCGGTGCCTTGCTCGGTAATCATGTTAGTTCGTGAACGTCGCAGTCGTAGATGTCTCGCATTTTCAACGAAAAAAATATAGCACGGAAGCACTATTCAAGTGATTCTACTATAAAAATTGAGATTTGCGAAATCCATAGGTGTTGAGAGTGAAAAGTAACAACGTCACTTTATTGCAAAATGAATACCCAAAGAATGCTGTTACGAGTGAGAAAAAGGGTGCAACACGAGGACTTCCCAAGGGGTCACCCATCCTAGTACTACTCTCGCACAAGCATGCTTAACTTCGGAGTTCTGATGGGATCCGGTGCATTAGTGTGGTATGATCGCACCCATTTAGTTTGTTGCGCATAGTTGTTTTGTTTGTACGGGTGAAAATGTATTGAAAATTCGCAACAAAGACCGGTGCCTTGCTCGGTAATCATGTTAGTTCGTGAACGTCGCAGTCGTAGATGTCTCGCATTTTCAACGAAAAAAATATAGCACGGAAGCACTATTCAAGTGATTCTACTATAAAAATTGAGATTTGCGAAATCCATAGGTGTTGAGAGTGAAAAGTAACAACGTCACTTTATTGCAAAATGAATACCCAAAGAATGCTGTTACGAGTGAGAAAAAGGGTGCAACACGAGGACTTCCCAAGGGGTCACCCATCCTAGTACTACTCTCGCACAAGCATGCTTAACTTCGGAGTTCTGATGGGATCCGGTGCATTAGTGTTGGTATGATCGCACCCATTTAGTTTGTTGCGCATAGTTGTTTTGTTTGTACGGGTGAAAATGTATTGAAAATTCGCAACAAAGACCGGTGCCTTGCTCGGTAATCATGTTAGTTCGTGAACGTCGCAGTCGTAGATGTCTCGCATTTTCAACGAAAAAAATATAGCACGGAAGCACTATTCAAGTGATTCTACTATAAAAATTGAGATTTGCGAAATCCATAGGTGTTGAGAGTGAAAAGTAACAACGTCACTTTATTGCAAAATGAATACCCAAAGAATGCTGTTACGAGTGAGAAAAAGGGTGCAACACGAGGACTTCCCAAGGGGTCACCCATCCTAGTACTACTCTCGCACAAGCATGCTTAACTTCGGAGTTCTGATGGGATCCGGTGCATTAGTGTTGGTATGATCGCACCCATTTAGTTTGTTGCGCATAGTTGTTTTGTTTGTACGGGTGAAAATGTATTGAAAATTCGCAACAAAGACCGGTGCCTTGCTCGGTAATCATGTTAGTTCGTGAACGTCGCAGTCGTAGATGTCTCGCATTTTCAACGAAAAAAATATAGCACGGAAGCACTATTCAAGTGATTCTACTATAAAAATTGAGATTTGCGAAATCCATAGGTGTTGAGAGTGAAAAGTAACAACGTCACTTTATTGCAAAATGAATACCCAAAGAATGCTGTTACGAGTGAGAAAAAGGGTGCAACACGAGGACTTCCCAAGGGGTCACCCATCCTAGTACTACTCTCGCACAAGCATGCTTAACTTCGGAGTTCTGATGGGATCCGGTGCATTAGTGGTGGTATGATCGCACCCATTTAGTTTGTTGCGCATAGTTGTTTTGTTTGTACGGGTGAAAATGTATTGAAAATTCGCAACAAAGACCGGTGCCTTGCTCGGTAATCATGTTAGTTCGTGAACGTCGCAGTCGTAGATGTCTCGCATTTTCAACGAAAAAAATATAGCACGGAAGCACTATTCAAGTGATTCTACTATAAAAATTGAGATTTGCGAAATCCATAGGTGTTGAGAGTGAAAAGTAACAACGTCACTTTATTGCAAAATGAATACCCAAAGAATGCTGTTACGAGTGAGAAAAAGGGTGCAACACGAGGACTTCCCAAGGGGTCACCCATCCTAGTACTACTCTCGCACAAGCATGCTTAACTTCGGAGTTCTGATGGGATCCGGTGCATTAGTGGTGGTATGATCGCACCCATTTAGTTTGTTGCGCATAGTTGTTTTGTTTGTACGGGTGAAAATGTATTGAAAATTCGCAACAAAGACCGGTGCCTTGCTCGGTAATCATGTTAGTTCGTGAACGTCGCAGTCGTAGATGTCTCGCATTTTCAACGAAAAAAATATAGCACGGAAGCACTATTCAAGTGATTCTACTATAAAAATTGAGATTTGCGAAATCCATAGGTGTTGAGAGTGAAAAGTAACAACGTCACTTTATTGCAAAATGAATACCCAAAGAATGCTGTTACGAGTGAGAAAAAGGGTGCAACACGAGGACTTCCCAAGGGGTCACCCATCCTAGTACTACTCTCGCACAAGCATGCTTAACTTCGGAGTTCTGATGGGATCCGGTGCATTAGTGGTGGTATGATCGCACCCATTTAGTTTGTTGCGCATAGTTGTTTTGTTTGTACGGGTGAAAATGTATTGAAAATTCGCAACAAAGACCGGTGCCTTGCTCGGTAATCATGTTAGTTCGTGAACGTCGCAGTCGTAGATGTCTCGCATTTTCAACGAAAAAAATATAGCACGGAAGCACTATTCAAGTGATTCTACTATAAAAATTGAGATTTGCGAAATCCATAGGTGTTGAGAGTGAAAAGTAACAACGTCACTTTATTGCAAAATGAATACCCAAAGAATGCTGTTACGAGTGAGAAAAAGGGTGCAACACGAGGACTTCCCAAGGGGTCACCCATCCTAGTACTACTCTCGCACAAGCATGCTTAACTTCGGAGTTCTGATGGGATCCGGTGCATTAGTGTGGTATGATCGCACCCATTTAGTTTGTTGCGCATAGTTGTTTTGTTTGTACGGGTGAAAATGTATTGAAAATTCGCAACAAAGACCGGTGCCTTGCTCGGTAATCATGTTAGTTCGTGAACGTCGCAGTCGTAGATGTCTCGCATTTTCAACGAAAAAAATATAGCACGGAAGCACTATTCAAGTGATTCTACTATAAAAATTGAGATTTGCGAAATCCATAGGTGTTGAGAGTGAAAAGTAACAACGTCACTTTATTGCAAAATGAATACCCAAAGAATGCTGTTACGAGTGAGAAAAAGGGTGCAACACGAGGACTTCCCAAGGGGTCACCCATCCTAGTACTACTCTCGCACAAGCATGCTTAACTTCGGAGTTCTGATGGGATCCGGTGCATTAGTGTTGGTATGATCGCACCCATTTAGTTTGTTGCGCATAGTTGTTTTGTTTGTACGGGTGAAAATGTATTGAAAATTCGCAACAAAGACCGGTGCCTTGCTCGGTAATCATGTTAGTTCGTGAACGTCGCAGTCGTAGATGTCTCGCATTTTCAACGAAAAAAATATAGCACGGAAGCACTATTCAAGTGATTCTACTATAAAAATTGAGATTTGCGAAATCCATAGGTGTTGAGAGTGAAAAGTAACAACGTCACTTTATTGCAAAATGAATACCCAAAGAATGCTGTTACGAGTGAGAAAAAGGGTGCAACACGAGGACTTCCCAAGGGGTCACCCATCCTAGTACTACTCTCGCACAAGCATGCTTAACTTCGGAGTTCTGATGGGATCCGGTGCATTAGTGTTGGTATGATCGCACCCATTTAGTTTGTTGCGCATAGTTGTTTTGTTTGTACGGGTGAAAATGTATTGAAAATTCGCAACAAAGACCGGTGCCTTGCTCGGTAATCATGTTAGTTCGTGAACGTCGCAGTCGTAGATGTCTCGCATTTTCAACGAAAAAAATATAGCACGGAAGCACTATTCAAGTGATTCTACTATAAAAATTGAGATTTGCGAAATCCATAGGTGTTGAGAGTGAAAAGTAACAACGTCACTTTATTGCAAAATGAATACCCAAAGAATGCTGTTACGAGTGAGAAAAAGGGTGCAACACGAGGACTTCCCAAGGGGTCACCCATCCTAGTACTACTCTCGCACAAGCATGCTTAACTTCGGAGTTCTGATGGGATCCGGTGCATTAGTGGTGGTATGATCGCACCCATTTAGTTTGTTGCGCATAGTTGTTTTGTTTGTACGGGTGAAAATGTATTGAAAATTCGCAACAAAGACCGGTGCCTTGCTCGGTAATCATGTTAGTTCGTGAACGTCGCAGTCGTAGATGTCTCGCATTTTCAACGAAAAAAATATAGCACGGAAGCACTATTCAAGTGATTCTACTATAAAAATTGAGATTTGCGAAATCCATAGGTGTTGAGAGTGAAAAGTAACAACGTCACTTTATTGCAAAATGAATACCCAAAGAATGCTGTTACGAGTGAGAAAAAGGGTGCAACACGAGGACTTCCCAAGGGGTCACCCATCCTAGTACTACTCTCGCACAAGCATGCTTAACTTCGGAGTTCTGATGGGATCCGGTGCATTAGTGTGGTATGATCGCACCCATTTAGTTTGTTGCGCATAGTTGTTTTGTTTGTACGGGTGAAAATGTATTGAAAATTCGCAACAAAGACCGGTGCCTTGCTCGGTAATCATGTTAGTTCGTGAACGTCGCAGTCGTAGATGTCTCGCATTTTCAACGAAAAAAATATAGCACGGAAGCACTATTCAAGTGATTCTACTATAAAAATTGAGATTTGCGAAATCCATAGGTGTTGAGAGTGAAAAGTAACAACGTCACTTTATTGCAAAATGAATACCCAAAGAATGCTGTTACGAGTGAGAAAAAGGGTGCAACACGAGGACTTCCCAAGGGGTCACCCATCCTAGTACTACTCTCGCACAAGCATGCTTAACTTCGGAGTTCTGATGGGATCCGGTGCATTAGTGTTGGTATGATCGCACCCATTTAGTTTGTTGCGCATAGTTGTTTTGTTTGTACGGGTGAAAATGTATTGAAAATTCGCAACAAAGACCGGTGCCTTGCTCGGTAATCATGTTAGTTCGTGAACGTCGCAGTCGTAGATGTCTCGCATTTTCAACGAAAAAAATATAGCACGGAAGCACTATTCAAGTGATTCTACTATAAAAATTGAGATTTGCGAAATCCATAGGTGTTGAGAGTGAAAAGTAACAACGTCACTTTATTGCAAAATGAATACCCAAAGAATGCTGTTACGAGTGAGAAAAAGGGTGCAACACGAGGACTTCCCAAGGGGTCACCCATCCTAGTACTACTCTCGCACAAGCATGCTTAACTTCGGAGTTCTGATGGGATCCGGTGCATTAGTGTTGGTATGATCGCACCCATTTAGTTTGTTGCGCATAGTTGTTTTGTTTGTACGGGTGAAAATGTATTGAAAATTCGCAACAAAGACCGGTGCCTTGCTCGGTAATCATGTTAGTTCGTGAACGTCGCAGTCGTAGATGTCTCGCATTTTCAACGAAAAAAATATAGCACGGAAGCACTATTCAAGTGATTCTACTATAAAAATTGAGATTTGCGAAATCCATAGGTGTTGAGAGTGAAAAGTAACAACGTCACTTTATTGCAAAATGAATACCCAAAGAATGCTGTTACGAGTGAGAAAAAGGGTGCAACACGAGGACTTCCCAAGGGGTCACCCATCCTAGTACTACTCTCGCACAAGCATGCTTAACTTCGGAGTTCTGATGGGATCCGGTGCATTAGTGTTGGTATGATCGCACCCATTTAGTTTGTTGCGCATAGTTGTTTTGTTTGTACGGGTGAAAATGTATTGAAAATTCGCAACAAAGACCGGTGCCTTGCTCGGTAATCATGTTAGTTCGTGAACGTCGCAGTCGTAGATGTCTCGCATTTTCAACGAAAAAAATATAGCACGGAAGCACTATTCAAGTGATTCTACTATAAAAATTGAGATTTGCGAAATCCATAGGTGTTGAGAGTGAAAAGTAACAACGTCACTTTATTGCAAAATGAATACCCAAAGAATGCTGTTACGAGTGAGAAAAAGGGTGCAACACGAGGACTTCCCAAGGGGTCACCCATCCTAGTACTACTCTCGCACAAGCATGCTTAACTTCGGAGTTCTGATGGGATCCGGTGCATTAGTGTTGGTATGATCGCACCCATTTAGTTTGTTGCGCATAGTTGTTTTGTTTGTACGGGTGAAAATGTATTGAAAATTCGCAACAAAGACCGGTGCCTTGCTCGGTAATCATGTTAGTTCGTGAACGTCGCAGTCGTAGATGTCTCGCATTTTCAACGAAAAAAATATAGCACGGAAGCACTATTCAAGTGATTCTACTATAAAAATTGAGATTTGCGAAATCCATAGGTGTTGAGAGTGAAAAGTAACAACGTCACTTTATTGCAAAATGAATACCCAAAGAATGCTGTTACGAGTGAGAAAAAGGGTGCAACACGAGGACTTCCCAAGGGGTCACCCATCCTAGTACTACTCTCGCACAAGCATGCTTAACTTCGGAGTTCTGATGGGATCCGGTGCATTAGTGTGGTATGATCGCACCCATTTAGTTTGTTGCGCATAGTTGTTTTGTTTGTACGGGTGAAAATGTATTGAAAATTCGCAACAAAGACCGGTGCCTTGCTCGGTAATCATGTTAGTTCGTGAACGTCGCAGTCGTAGATGTCTCGCATTTTCAACGAAAAAAATATAGCACGGAAGCACTATTCAAGTGATTCTACTATAAAAATTGAGATTTGCGAAATCCATAGGTGTTGAGAGTGAAAAGTAACAACGTCACTTTATTGCAAAATGAATACCCAAAGAATGCTGTTACGAGTGAGAAAAAGGGTGCAACACGAGGACTTCCCAAGGGGTCACCCATCCTAGTACTACTCTCGCACAAGCATGCTTAACTTCGGAGTTCTGATGGGATCCGGTGCATTAGTGTTGGTATGATCGCACCCATTTAGTTTGTTGCGCATAGTTGTTTTGTTTGTACGGGTGAAAATGTATTGAAAATTCGCAACAAAGACCGGTGCCTTGCTCGGTAATCATGTTAGTTCGTGAACGTCGCAGTCGTAGATGTCTCGCATTTTCAACGAAAAAAATATAGCACGGAAGCACTATTCAAGTGATTCTACTATAAAAATTGAGATTTGCGAAATCCATAGGTGTTGAGAGTGAAAAGTAACAACGTCACTTTATTGCAAAATGAATACCCAAAGAATGCTGTTACGAGTGAGAAAAAGGGTGCAACACGAGGACTTCCCAAGGGGTCACCCATCCTAGTACTACTCTCGCACAAGCATGCTTAACTTCGGAGTTCTGATGGGATCCGGTGCATTAGTGTTGGTATGATCGCACCCATTTAGTTTGTTGCGCATAGTTGTTTTGTTTGTACGGGTGAAAATGTATTGAAAATTCGCAACAAAGACCGGTGCCTTGCTCGGTAATCATGTTAGTTCGTGAACGTCGCAGTCGTAGATGTCTCGCATTTTCAACGAAAAAAATATAGCACGGAAGCACTATTCAAGTGATTCTACTATAAAAATTGAGATTTGCGAAATCCATAGGTGTTGAGAGTGAAAAGTAACAACGTCACTTTATTGCAAAATGAATACCCAAAGAATGCTGTTACGAGTGAGAAAAAGGGTGCAACACGAGGACTTCCCAAGGGGTCACCCATCCTAGTACTACTCTCGCACAAGCATGCTTAACTTCGGAGTTCTGATGGGATCCGGTGCATTAGTGGTGGTATGATCGCACCCATTTAGTTTGTTGCGCATAGTTGTTTTGTTTGTACGGGTGAAAATGTATTGAAAATTCGCAACAAAGACCGGTGCCTTGCTCGGTAATCATGTTAGTTCGTGAACGTCGCAGTCGTAGATGTCTCGCATTTTCAACGAAAAAAATATAGCACGGAAGCACTATTCAAGTGATTCTACTATAAAAATTGAGATTTGCGAAATCCATAGGTGTTGAGAGTGAAAAGTAACAACGTCACTTTATTGCAAAATGAATACCCAAAGAATGCTGTTACGAGTGAGAAAAAGGGTGCAACACGAGGACTTCCCAAGGGGTCACCCATCCTAGTACTACTCTCGCACAAGCATGCTTAACTTCGGAGTTCTGATGGGATCCGGTGCATTAGTGTTGGTATGATCGCACCCATTTAGTTTGTTGCGCATAGTTGTTTTGTTTGTACGGGTGAAAATGTATTGAAAATTCGCAACAAAGACCGGTGCCTTGCTCGGTAATCATGTTAGTTCGTGAACGTCGCAGTCGTAGATGTCTCGCATTTTCAACGAAAAAAATATAGCACGGAAGCACTATTCAAGTGATTCTACTATAAAAATTGAGATTTGCGAAATCCATAGGTGTTGAGAGTGAAAAGTAACAACGTCACTTTATTGCAAAATGAATACCCAAAGAATGCTGTTACGAGTGAGAAAAAGGGTGCAACACGAGGACTTCCCAAGGGGTCACCCATCCTAGTACTACTCTCGCACAAGCATGCTTAACTTCGGAGTTCTGATGGGATCCGGTGCATTAGTGTTGGTATGATCGCACCCATTTAGTTTGTTGCGCATAGTTGTTTTGTTTGTACGGGTGAAAATGTATTGAAAATTCGCAACAAAGACCGGTGCCTTGCTCGGTAATCATGTTAGTTCGTGAACGTCGCAGTCGTAGATGTCTCGCATTTTCAACGAAAAAAATATAGCACGGAAGCACTATTCAAGTGATTCTACTATAAAAATTGAGATTTGCGAAATCCATAGGTGTTGAGAGTGAAAAGTAACAACGTCACTTTATTGCAAAATGAATACCCAAAGAATGCTGTTACGAGTGAGAAAAAGGGTGCAACACGAGGACTTCCCAAGGGGTCACCCATCCTAGTACTACTCTCGCACAAGCATGCTTAACTTCGGAGTTCTGATGGGATCCGGTGCATTAGTGTTGGTATGATCGCACCCATTTAGTTTGTTGCGCATAGTTGTTTTGTTTGTACGGGTGAAAATGTATTGAAAATT
Source organism: Craterostigma plantagineum (assembly GCA_027422505.1). NCBI lineage: Eukaryota > Viridiplantae > Streptophyta > Magnoliopsida > Lamiales > Linderniaceae > Craterostigma > Craterostigma plantagineum. Next base: position 29,435 of record JAPQWV010001477.1, on the reverse strand, counting down.
CGCAACAAAGACCGGTGCCTTGCTCGGTAATCATGTTAGTTCGTGAACGTCGCAGTCGTAGATGTCTCGCATTTTCAACGAAAAAAATATAGCACGGAAGCACTATTCAAGTGATTCTACTATAAAAATTGAGATTTGCGAAATCCATAGGTGTTGAGAGTGAAAAGTAACAACGTCACTTTATTGCAAAATGAATACCCAAAGAATGCTGTTACGAGTGAGAAAAAGGGTGCAACACGAGGACTTCCCAAGGGGTCACCCATCCTAGTACTACTCTCGCACAAGCATGCTTAACTTCGGAGTTCTGATGGGATCCGGTGCATTAGTGGTGGTATGATCGCACCCATTTAGTTTGTTGCGCATAGTTGTTTTGTTTGTACGGGTGAAAATGTATTGAAAATTCGCAACAAAGACCGGTGCCTTGCTCGGTAATCATGTTAGTTCGTGAACGTCGCAGTCGTAGATGTCTCGCATTTTCAACGAAAAAAATATAGCACGGAAGCACTATTCAAGTGATTCTACTATAAAAATTGAGATTTGCGAAATCCATAGGTGTTGAGAGTGAAAAGTAACAACGTCACTTTATTGCAAAATGAATACCCAAAGAATGCTGTTACGAGTGAGAAAAAGGGTGCAACACGAGGACTTCCCAAGGGGTCACCCATCCTAGTACTACTCTCGCACAAGCATGCTTAACTTCGGAGTTCTGATGGGATCCGGTGCATTAGTGTTGGTATGATCGCACCCATTTAGTTTGTTGCGCATAGTTGTTTTGTTTGTACGGGTGAAAATGTATTGAAAATTCGCAACAAAGACCGGTGCCTTGCTCGGTAATCATGTTAGTTCGTGAACGTCGCAGTCGTAGATGTCTCGCATTTTCAACGAAAAAAATATAGCACGGAAGCACTATTCAAGTGATTCTACTATAAAAATTGAGATTTGCGAAATCCATAGGTGTTGAGAGTGAAAAGTAACAACGTCACTTTATTGCAAAATGAATACCCAAAGAATGCTGTTACGAGTGAGAAAAAGGGTGCAACACGAGGACTTCCCAAGGGGTCACCCATCCTAGTACTACTCTCGCACAAGCATGCTTAACTTCGGAGTTCTGATGGGATCCGGTGCATTAGTGGTGGTATGATCGCACCCATTTAGTTTGTTGCGCATAGTTGTTTTGTTTGTACGGGTGAAAATGTATTGAAAATTCGCAACAAAGACCGGTGCCTTGCTCGGTAATCATGTTAGTTCGTGAACGTCGCAGTCGTAGATGTCTCGCATTTTCAACGAAAAAAATATAGCACGGAAGCACTATTCAAGTGATTCTACTATAAAAATTGAGATTTGCGAAATCCATAGGTGTTGAGAGTGAAAAGTAACAACGTCACTTTATTGCAAAATGAATACCCAAAGAATGCTGTTACGAGTGAGAAAAAGGGTGCAACACGAGGACTTCCCAAGGGGTCACCCATCCTAGTACTACTCTCGCACAAGCATGCTTAACTTCGGAGTTCTGATGGGATCCGGTGCATTAGTGGTGGTATGATCGCACCCATTTAGTTTGTTGCGCATAGTTGTTTTGTTTGTACGGGTGAAAATGTATTGAAAATTCGCAACAAAGACCGGTGCCTTGCTCGGTAATCATGTTAGTTCGTGAACGTCGCAGTCGTAGATGTCTCGCATTTTCAACGAAAAAAATATAGCACGGAAGCACTATTCAAGTGATTCTACTATAAAAATTGAGATTTGCGAAATCCATAGGTGTTGAGAGTGAAAAGTAACAACGTCACTTTATTGCAAAATGAATACCCAAAGAATGCTGTTACGAGTGAGAAAAAGGGTGCAACACGAGGACTTCCCAAGGGGTCACCCATCCTAGTACTACTCTCGCACAAGCATGCTTAACTTCGGAGTTCTGATGGGATCCGGTGCATTAGTGTTGGTATGATCGCACCCATTTAGTTTGTTGCGCATAGTTGTTTTGTTTGTACGGGTGAAAATGTATTGAAAATTCGCAACAAAGACCGGTGCCTTGCTCGGTAATCATGTTAGTTCGTGAACGTCGCAGTCGTAGATGTCTCGCATTTTCAACGAAAAAAATATAGCACGGAAGCACTATTCAAGTGATTCTACTATAAAAATTGAGATTTGCGAAATCCATAGGTGTTGAGAGTGAAAAGTAACAACGTCACTTTATTGCAAAATGAATACCCAAAGAATGCTGTTACGAGTGAGAAAAAGGGTGCAACACGAGGACTTCCCAAGGGGTCACCCATCCTAGTACTACTCTCGCACAAGCATGCTTAACTTCGGAGTTCTGATGGGATCCGGTGCATTAGTGGTGGTATGATCGCACCCATTTAGTTTGTTGCGCATAGTTGTTTTGTTTGTACGGGTGAAAATGTATTGAAAATTCGCAACAAAGACCGGTGCCTTGCTCGGTAATCATGTTAGTTCGTGAACGTCGCAGTCGTAGATGTCTCGCATTTTCAACGAAAAAAATATAGCACGGAAGCACTATTCAAGTGATTCTACTATAAAAATTGAGATTTGCGAAATCCATAGGTGTTGAGAGTGAAAAGTAACAACGTCACTTTATTGCAAAATGAATACCCAAAGAATGCTGTTACGAGTGAGAAAAAGGGTGCAACACGAGGACTTCCCAAGGGGTCACCCATCCTAGTACTACTCTCGCACAAGCATGCTTAACTTCGGAGTTCTGATGGGATCCGGTGCATTAGTGGTGGTATGATCGCACCCATTTAGTTTGTTGCGCATAGTTGTTTTGTTTGTACGGGTGAAAATGTATTGAAAATTCGCAACAAAGACCGGTGCCTTGCTCGGTAATCATGTTAGTTCGTGAACGTCGCAGTCGTAGATGTCTCGCATTTTCAACGAAAAAAATATAGCACGGAAGCACTATTCAAGTGATTCTACTATAAAAATTGAGATTTGCGAAATCCATAGGTGTTGAGAGTGAAAAGTAACAACGTCACTTTATTGCAAAATGAATACCCAAAGAATGCTGTTACGAGTGAGAAAAAGGGTGCAACACGAGGACTTCCCAAGGGGTCACCCATCCTAGTACTACTCTCGCACAAGCATGCTTAACTTCGGAGTTCTGATGGGATCCGGTGCATTAGTGGTGGTATGATCGCACCCATTTAGTTTGTTGCGCATAGTTGTTTTGTTTGTACGGGTGAAAATGTATTGAAAATTCGCAACAAAGACCGGTGCCTTGCTCGGTAATCATGTTAGTTCGTGAACGTCGCAGTCGTAGATGTCTCGCATTTTCAACGAAAAAAATATAGCACGGAAGCACTATTCAAGTGATTCTACTATAAAAATTGAGATTTGCGAAATCCATAGGTGTTGAGAGTGAAAAGTAACAACGTCACTTTATTGCAAAATGAATACCCAAAGAATGCTGTTACGAGTGAGAAAAAGGGTGCAACACGAGGACTTCCCAAGGGGTCACCCATCCTAGTACTACTCTCGCACAAGCATGCTTAACTTCGGAGTTCTGATGGGATCCGGTGCATTAGTGTGGTATGATCGCACCCATTTAGTTTGTTGCGCATAGTTGTTTTGTTTGTACGGGTGAAAATGTATTGAAAATTCGCAACAAAGACCGGTGCCTTGCTCGGTAATCATGTTAGTTCGTGAACGTCGCAGTCGTAGATGTCTCGCATTTTCAACGAAAAAAATATAGCACGGAAGCACTATTCAAGTGATTCTACTATAAAAATTGAGATTTGCGAAATCCATAGGTGTTGAGAGTGAAAAGTAACAACGTCACTTTATTGCAAAATGAATACCCAAAGAATGCTGTTACGAGTGAGAAAAAGGGTGCAACACGAGGACTTCCCAAGGGGTCACCCATCCTAGTACTACTCTCGCACAAGCATGCTTAACTTCGGAGTTCTGATGGGATCCGGTGCATTAGTGGTGGTATGATCGCACCCATTTAGTTTGTTGCGCATAGTTGTTTTGTTTGTACGGGTGAAAATGTATTGAAAATTCGCAACAAAGACCGGTGCCTTGCTCGGTAATCATGTTAGTTCGTGAACGTCGCAGTCGTAGATGTCTCGCATTTTCAACGAAAAAAATATAGCACGGAAGCACTATTCAAGTGATTCTACTATAAAAATTGAGATTTGCGAAATCCATAGGTGTTGAGAGTGAAAAGTAACAACGTCACTTTATTGCAAAATGAATACCCAAAGAATGCTGTTACGAGTGAGAAAAAGGGTGCAACACGAGGACTTCCCAAGGGGTCACCCATCCTAGTACTACTCTCGCACAAGCATGCTTAACTTCGGAGTTCTGATGGGATCCGGTGCATTAGTGGTGGTATGATCGCACCCATTTAGTTTGTTGCGCATAGTTGTTTTGTTTGTACGGGTGAAAATGTATTGAAAATTCGCAACAAAGACCGGTGCCTTGCTCGGTAATCATGTTAGTTCGTGAACGTCGCAGTCGTAGATGTCTCGCATTTTCAACGAAAAAAATATAGCACGGAAGCACTATTCAAGTGATTCTACTATAAAAATTGAGATTTGCGAAATCCATAGGTGTTGAGAGTGAAAAGTAACAACGTCACTTTATTGCAAAATGAATACCCAAAGAATGCTGTTACGAGTGAGAAAAAGGGTGCAACACGAGGACTTCCCAAGGGGTCACCCATCCTAGTACTACTCTCGCACAAGCATGCTTAACTTCGGAGTTCTGATGGGATCCGGTGCATTAGTGGTGGTATGATCGCACCCATTTAGTTTGTTGCGCATAGTTGTTTTGTTTGTACGGGTGAAAATGTATTGAAAATTCGCAACAAAGACCGGTGCCTTGCTCGGTAATCATGTTAGTTCGTGAACGTCGCAGTCGTAGATGTCTCGCATTTTCAACGAAAAAAATATAGCACGGAAGCACTATTCAAGTGATTCTACTATAAAAATTGAGATTTGCGAAATCCATAGGTGTTGAGAGTGAAAAGTAACAACGTCACTTTATTGCAAAATGAATACCCAAAGAATGCTGTTACGAGTGAGAAAAAGGGTGCAACACGAGGACTTCCCAAGGGGTCACCCATCCTAGTACTACTCTCGCACAAGCATGCTTAACTTCGGAGTTCTGATGGGATCCGGTGCATTAGTGGTGGTATGATCGCACCCATTTAGTTTGTTGCGCATAGTTGTTTTGTTTGTACGGGTGAAAATGTATTGAAAATTCGCAACAAAGACCGGTGCCTTGCTCGGTAATCATGTTAGTTCGTGAACGTCGCAGTCGTAGATGTCTCGCATTTTCAACGAAAAAAATATAGCACGGAAGCACTATTCAAGTGATTCTACTATAAAAATTGAGATTTGCGAAATCCATAGGTGTTGAGAGTGAAAAGTAACAACGTCACTTTATTGCAAAATGAATACCCAAAGAATGCTGTTACGAGTGAGAAAAAGGGTGCAACACGAGGACTTCCCAAGGGGTCACCCATCCTAGTACTACTCTCGCACAAGCATGCTTAACTTCGGAGTTCTGATGGGATCCGGTGCATTAGTGGTGGTATGATCGCACCCATTTAGTTTGTTGCGCATAGTTGTTTTGTTTGTACGGGTGAAAATGTATTGAAAATTCGCAACAAAGACCGGTGCCTTGCTCGGTAATCATGTTAGTTCGTGAACGTCGCAGTCGTAGATGTCTCGCATTTTCAACGAAAAAAATATAGCACGGAAGCACTATTCAAGTGATTCTACTATAAAAATTGAGATTTGCGAAATCCATAGGTGTTGAGAGTGAAAAGTAACAACGTCACTTTATTGCAAAATGAATACCCAAAGAATGCTGTTACGAGTGAGAAAAAGGGTGCAACACGAGGACTTCCCAAGGGGTCACCCATCCTAGTACTACTCTCGCACAAGCATGCTTAACTTCGGAGTTCTGATGGGATCCGGTGCATTAGTGTGGTATGATCGCACCCATTTAGTTTGTTGCGCATAGTTGTTTTGTTTGTACGGGTGAAAATGTATTGAAAATTCGCAACAAAGACCGGTGCCTTGCTCGGTAATCATGTTAGTTCGTGAACGTCGCAGTCGTAGATGTCTCGCATTTTCAACGAAAAAAATATAGCACGGAAGCACTATTCAAGTGATTCTACTATAAAAATTGAGATTTGCGAAATCCATAGGTGTTGAGAGTGAAAAGTAACAACGTCACTTTATTGCAAAATGAATACCCAAAGAATGCTGTTACGAGTGAGAAAAAGGGTGCAACACGAGGACTTCCCAAGGGGTCACCCATCCTAGTACTACTCTCGCACAAGCATGCTTAACTTCGGAGTTCTGATGGGATCCGGTGCATTAGTGTTGGTATGATCGCACCCATTTAGTTTGTTGCGCATAGTTGTTTTGTTTGTACGGGTGAAAATGTATTGAAAATTCGCAACAAAGACCGGTGCCTTGCTCGGTAATCATGTTAGTTCGTGAACGTCGCAGTCGTAGATGTCTCGCATTTTCAACGAAAAAAATATAGCACGGAAGCACTATTCAAGTGATTCTACTATAAAAATTGAGATTTGCGAAATCCATAGGTGTTGAGAGTGAAAAGTAACAACGTCACTTTATTGCAAAATGAATACCCAAAGAATGCTGTTACGAGTGAGAAAAAGGGTGCAACACGAGGACTTCCCAAGGGGTCACCCATCCTAGTACTACTCTCGCACAAGCATGCTTAACTTCGGAGTTCTGATGGGATCCGGTGCATTAGTGGTGGTATGATCGCACCCATTTAGTTTGTTGCGCATAGTTGTTTTGTTTGTACGGGTGAAAATGTATTGAAAATTCGCAACAAAGACCGGTGCCTTGCTCGGTAATCATGTTAGTTCGTGAACGTCGCAGTCGTAGATGTCTCGCATTTTCAACGAAAAAAATATAGCACGGAAGCACTATTCAAGTGATTCTACTATAAAAATTGAGATTTGCGAAATCCATAGGTGTTGAGAGTGAAAAGTAACAACGTCACTTTATTGCAAAATGAATACCCAAAGAATGCTGTTACGAGTGAGAAAAAGGGTGCAACACGAGGACTTCCCAAGGGGTCACCCATCCTAGTACTACTCTCGCACAAGCATGCTTAACTTCGGAGTTCTGATGGGATCCGGTGCATTAGTGGTGGTATGATCGCACCCATTTAGTTTGTTGCGCATAGTTGTTTTGTTTGTACGGGTGAAAATGTATTGAAAATTCGCAACAAAGACCGGTGCCTTGCTCGGTAATCATGTTAGTTCGTGAACGTCGCAGTCGTAGATGTCTCGCATTTTCAACGAAAAAAATATAGCACGGAAGCACTATTCAAGTGATTCTACTATAAAAATTGAGATTTGCGAAATCCATAGGTGTTGAGAGTGAAAAGTAACAACGTCACTTTATTGCAAAATGAATACCCAAAGAATGCTGTTACGAGTGAGAAAAAGGGTGCAACACGAGGACTTCCCAAGGGGTCACCCATCCTAGTACTACTCTCGCACAAGCATGCTTAACTTCGGAGTTCTGATGGGATCCGGTGCATTAGTGGTGGTATGATCGCACCCATTTAGTTTGTTGCGCATAGTTGTTTTGTTTGTACGGGTGAAAATGTATTGAAAATTCGCAACAAAGACCGGTGCCTTGCTCGGTAATCATGTTAGTTCGTGAACGTCGCAGTCGTAGATGTCTCGCATTTTCAACGAAAAAAATATAGCACGGAAGCACTATTCAAGTGATTCTACTATAAAAATTGAGATTTGCGAAATCCATAGGTGTTGAGAGTGAAAAGTAACAACGTCACTTTATTGCAAAATGAATACCCAAAGAATGCTGTTACGAGTGAGAAAAAGGGTGCAACACGAGGACTTCCCAAGGGGTCACCCATCCTAGTACTACTCTCGCACAAGCATGCTTAACTTCGGAGTTCTGATGGGATCCGGTGCATTAGTGGTGGTATGATCGCACCCATTTAGTTTGTTGCGCATAGTTGTTTTGTTTGTACGGGTGAAAATGTATTGAAAATTCGCAACAAAGACCGGTGCCTTGCTCGGTAATCATGTTAGTTCGTGAACGTCGCAGTCGTAGATGTCTCGCATTTTCAACGAAAAAATATAGCACGGAAGCACTATTCAAGTGATTCTACTATAAAAATTGAGATTTGCGAAATCCATAGGTGTTGAGAGTGAAAAGTAACAACGTCACTTTATTGCAAAATGAATACCCAAAGAATGCTGTTACGAGTGAGAAAAAGGGTGCAACACGAGGACTTCCCAAGGGGTCACCCATCCTAGTACTACTCTCGCACAAGCATGCTTAACTTCGGAGTTCTGATGGGATCCGGTGCATTAGTGGTGGTATGATCGCACCCATTTAGTTTGTTGCGCATAGTTGTTTTGTTTGTACGGGTGAAAATGTATTGAAAATTCGCAACAAAGACCGGTGCCTTGCTCGGTAATCATGTTAGTTCGTGAACGTCGCAGTCGTAGATGTCTCGCATTTTCAACGAAAAAAATATAGCACGGAAGCACTATTCAAGTGATTCTACTATAAAAATTGAGATTTGCGAAATCCATAGGTGTTGAGAGTGAAAAGTAACAACGTCACTTTATTGCAAAATGAATACCCAAAGAATGCTGTTACGAGTGAGAAAAAGGGTGCAACACGAGGACTTCCCAAGGGGTCACCCATCCTAGTACTACTCTCGCACAAGCATGCTTAACTTCGGAGTTCTGATGGGATCCGGTGCATTAGTGGTGGTATGATCGCACCCATTTAGTTTGTTGCGCATAGTTGTTTTGTTTGTACGGGTGAAAATGTATTGAAAATTCGCAACAAAGACCGGTGCCTTGCTCGGTAATCATGTTAGTTCGTGAACGTCGCAGTCGTAGATGTCTCGCATTTTCAACGAAAAAAATATAGCACGGAAGCACTATTCAAGTGATTCTACTATAAAAATTGAGATTTGCGAAATCCATAGGTGTTGAGAGTGAAAAGTAACAACGTCACTTTATTGCAAAATGAATACCCAAAGAATGCTGTTACGAGTGAGAAAAAGGGTGCAACACGAGGACTTCCCAAGGGGTCACCCATCCTAGTACTACTCTCGCACAAGCATGCTTAACTTCGGAGTTCTGATGGGATCCGGTGCATTAGTGTTGGTATGATCGCACCCATTTAGTTTGTTGCGCATAGTTGTTTTGTTTGTACGGGTGAAAATGTATTGAAAATTCGCAACAAAGACCGGTGCCTTGCTCGGTAATCATGTTAGTTCGTGAACGTCGCAGTCGTAGATGTCTCGCATTTTCAACGAAAAAAATATAGCACGGAAGCACTATTCAAGTGATTCTACTATAAAAATTGAGATTTGCGAAATCCATAGGTGTTGAGAGTGAAAAGTAACAACGTCACTTTATTGCAAAATGAATACCCAAAGAATGCTGTTACGAGTGAGAAAAAGGGTGCAACACGAGGACTTCCCAAGGGGTCACCCATCCTAGTACTACTCTCGCACAAGCATGCTTAACTTCGGAGTTCTGATGGGATCCGGTGCATTAGTGGTGGTATGATCGCACCCATTTAGTTTGTTGCGCATAGTTGTTTTGTTTGTACGGGTGAAAATGTATTGAAAATTCGCAACAAAGACCGGTGCCTTGCTCGGTAATCATGTTAGTTCGTGAACGTCGCAGTCGTAGATGTCTCGCATTTTCAACGAAAAAAATATAGCACGGAAGCACTATTCAAGTGATTCTACTATAAAAATTGAGATTTGCGAAATCCATAGGTGTTGAGAGTGAAAAGTAACAACGTCACTTTATTGCAAAATGAATACCCAAAGAATGCTGTTACGAGTGAGAAAAAGGGTGCAACACGAGGACTTCCCAAGGGGTCACCCATCCTAGTACTACTCTCGCACAAGCATGCTTAACTTCGGAGTTCTGATGGGATCCGGTGCATTAGTGGTGGTATGATCGCACCCATTTAGTTTGTTGCGCATAGTTGTTTTGTTTGTACGGGTGAAAATGTATTGAAAATTCGCAACAAAGACCGGTGCCTTGCTCGGTAATCATGTTAGTTCGTGAACGTCGCAGTCGTAGATGTCTCGCATTTTCAACGAAAAAAATATAGCACGGAAGCACTATTCAAGTGATTCTACTATAAAAATTGAGATTTGCGAAATCCATAGGTGTTGAGAGTGAAAAGTAACAACGTCACTTTATTGCAAAATGAATACCCAAAGAATGCTGTTACGAGTGAGAAAAAGGGTGCAACACGAGGACTTCCCAAGGGGTCACCCATCCTAGTACTACTCTCGCACAAGCATGCTTAACTTCGGAGTTCTGATGGGATCCGGTGCATTAGTGTGGTATGATCGCACCCATTTAGTTTGTTGCGCATAGTTGTTTTGTTTGTACGGGTGAAAATGTATTGAAAATTCGCAACAAAGACCGGTGCCTTGCTCGGTAATCATGTTAGTTCGTGAACGTCGCAGTCGTAGATGTCTCGCATTTTCAACGAAAAAAATATAGCACGGAAGCACTATTCAAGTGATTCTACTATAAAAATTGAGATTTGCGAAATCCATAGGTGTTGAGAGTGAAAAGTAACAACGTCACTTTATTGCAAAATGAATACCCAAAGAATGCTGTTACGAGTGAGAAAAAGGGTGCAACACGAGGACTTCCCAAGGGGTCACCCATCCTAGTACTACTCTCGCACAAGCATGCTTAACTTCGGAGTTCTGATGGGATCCGGTGCATTAGTGGTGGTATGATCGCACCCATTTAGTTTGTTGCGCATAGTTGTTTTGTTTGTACGGGTGAAAATGTATTGAAAATTCGCAACAAAGACCGGTGCCTTGCTCGGTAATCATGTTAGTTCGTGAACGTCGCAGTCGTAGATGTCTCGCATTTTCAACGAAAAAAATATAGCACGGAAGCACTATTCAAGTGATTCTACTATAAAAATTGAGATTTGCGAAATCCATAGGTGTTGAGAGTGAAAAGTAACAACGTCACTTTATTGCAAAATGAATACCCAAAGAATGCTGTTACGAGTGAGAAAAAGGGTGCAACACGAGGACTTCCCAAGGGGTCACCCATCCTAGTACTACTCTCGCACAAGCATGCTTAACTTCGGAGTTCTGATGGGATCCGGTGCATTAGTGTGGTATGATCGCACCCATTTAGTTTGTTGCGCATAGTTGTTTTGTTTGTACGGGTGAAAATGTATTGAAAATTCGCAACAAAGACCGGTGCCTTGCTCGGTAATCATGTTAGTTCGTGAACGTCGCAGTCGTAGATGTCTCGCATTTTCAACGAAAAAAATATAGCACGGAAGCACTATTCAAGTGATTCTACTATAAAAATTGAGATTTGCGAAATCCATAGGTGTTGAGAGTGAAAAGTAACAACGTCACTTTATTGCAAAATGAATACCCAAAGAATGCTGTTACGAGTGAGAAAAAGGGTGCAACACGAGGACTTCCCAAGGGGTCACCCATCCTAGTACTACTCTCGCACAAGCATGCTTAACTTCGGAGTTCTGATGGGATCCGGTGCATTAGTGGTGGTATGATCGCACCCATTTAGTTTGTTGCGCATAGTTGTTTTGTTTGTACGGGTGAAAATGTATTGAAAATTCGCAACAAAGACCGGTGCCTTGCTCGGTAATCATGTTAGTTCGTGAACGTCGCAGTCGTAGATGTCTCGCATTTTCAACGAAAAAAATATAGCACGGAAGCACTATTCAAGTGATTCTACTATAAAAATTGAGATTTGCGAAATCCATAGGTGTTGAGAGTGAAAAGTAACAACGTCACTTTATTGCAAAATGAATACCCAAAGAATGCTGTTACGAGTGAGAAAAAGGGTGCAACACGAGGACTTCCCAAGGGGTCACCCATCCTAGTACTACTCTCGCACAAGCATGCTTAACTTCGGAGTTCTGATGGGATCCGGTGCATTAGTGGTGGTATGATCGCACCCATTTAGTTTGTTGCGCATAGTTGTTTTGTTTGTACGGGTGAAAATGTATTGAAAATTCGCAACAAAGACCGGTGCCTTGCTCGGTAATCATGTTAGTTCGTGAACGTCGCAGTCGTAGATGTCTCGCATTTTCAACGAAAAAAATATAGCACGGAAGCACTATTCAAGTGATTCTACTATAAAAATTGAGATTTGCGAAATCCATAGGTGTTGAGAGTGAAAAGTAACAACGTCACTTTATTGCAAAATGAATACCCAAAGAATGCTGTTACGAGTGAGAAAAAGGGTGCAACACGAGGACTTCCCAAGGGGTCACCCATCCTAGTACTACTCTCGCACAAGCATGCTTAACTTCGGAGTTCTGATGGGATCCGGTGCATTAGTGGTGGTATGATCGCACCCATTTAGTTTGTTGCGCATAGTTGTTTTGTTTGTACGGGTGAAAATGTATTGAAAATTCGCAACAAAGACCGGTGCCTTGCTCGGTAATCATGTTAGTTCGTGAACGTCGCAGTCGTAGATGTCTCGCATTTTCAACGAAAAAAATATAGCACGGAAGCACTATTCAAGTGATTCTACTATAAAAATTGAGATTTGCGAAATCCATAGGTGTTGAGAGTGAAAAGTAACAACGTCACTTTATTGCAAAATGAATACCCAAAGAATGCTGTTACGAGTGAGAAAAAGGGTGCAACACGAGGACTTCCCAAGGGGTCACCCATCCTAGTACTACTCTCGCACAAGCATGCTTAACTTCGGAGTTCTGATGGGATCCGGTGCATTAGTGGTGGTATGATCGCACCCATTTAGTTTGTTGCGCATAGTTGTTTGTTTGTACGGGTGAAAATGTATTGAAAATTCGCAACAAAGACCGGTGCCTTGCTCGGTAATCATGTTAGTTCGTGAACGTCGCAGTCGTAGATGTCTCGCATTTTCAACGAAAAAAATATAGCACGGAAGCACTATTCAAGTGATTCTACTATAAAAATTGAGATTTGCGAAATCCATAGGTGTTGAGAGTGAAAAGTAACAACGTCACTTTATTGCAAAATGAATACCCAAAGAATGCTGTTACGAGTGAGAAAAAGGGTGCAACACGAGGACTTCCCAAGGGGTCACCCATCCTAGTACTACTCTCGCACAAGCATGCTTAACTTCGGAGTTCTGATGGGATCCGGTGCATTAGTGGTGGTATGATCGCACCCATTTAGTTTGTTGCGCATAGTTGTTTTGTTTGTACGGGTGAAAATGTATTGAAAATTCGCAACAAAGACCGGTGCCTTGCTCGGTAATCATGTTAGTTCGTGAACGTCGCAGTCGTAGATGTCTCGCATTTTCAACGAAAAAAATATAGCACGGAAGCACTATTCAAGTGATTCTACTATAAAAATTGAGATTTGCGAAATCCATAGGTGTTGAGAGTGAAAAGTAACAACGTCACTTTATTGCAAAATGAATACCCAAAGAATGCTGTTACGAGTGAGAAAAAGGGTGCAACACGAGGACTTCCCAAGGGGTCACCCATCCTAGTACTACTCTCGCACAAGCATGCTTAACTTCGGAGTTCTGATGGGATCCGGTGCATTAGTGGTGGTATGATCGCACCCATTTAGTTTGTTGCGCATAGTTGTTTTGTTTGTACGGGTGAAAATGTATTGAAAATTCGCAACAAAGACCGGTGCCTTGCTCGGTAATCATGTTAGTTCGTGAACGTCGCAGTCGTAGATGTCTCGCATTTTCAACGAAAAAAATATAGCACGGAAGCACTATTCAAGTGATTCTACTATAAAATTGAGATTTGCGAAATCCATAGGTGTTGAGAGTGAAAAGTAACAACGTCACAAAATGAATACCCAAAGAATGCTGTTACGAGTGAGAAAAAGGGTGCAACACGAGGACTTCCCAAGGGGTCACCCATCCTAGTACTACTCTCGCACAAGCATGCTTAACTTCGGAGTTCTGATGGGATCCGGTGCATTAGTGGTGGTATGATCGCACCCATTTAGTTTGTTGCGCATAGTTGTTTTGTTTGTACGGGTGAAAATGTATTGAAAATTCGCAACAAAGACCGGTGCCTTGCTCGGTAATCATGTTAGTTCGTGAACGTCGCAGTCGTAGATGTCTCGCATTTTCAACGAAAAAAATATAGCACGGAAGCACTATTCAAGTGATTCTACTATAAAAATTGAGATTTGCGAAATCCATAGGTGTTGAGAGTGAAAAGTAACAACGTCACTTTATTGCAAAATGAATACCCAAAGAATGCTGTTACGAGTGAGAAAAAGGGTGCAACACGAGGACTTCCCAAGGGGTCACCCATCCTAGTACTACTCTCGCACAAGCATGCTTAACTTCGGAGTTCTGATGGGATCCGGTGCATTAGTGGTGGTATGATCGCACCCATTTAGTTTGTTGCGCATAGTTGTTTTGTTTGTACGGGTGAAAATGTATTGAAAATTCGCAACAAAGACCGGTGCCTTGCTCGGTAATCATGTTAGTTCGTGAACGTCGCAGTCGTAGATGTCTCGCATTTTCAACGAAAAAAATATAGCACGGAAGCACTATTCAAGTGATTCTACTATAAAAATTGAGATTTGCGAAATCCATAGGTGTTGAGAGTGAAAAGTAACAACGTCACTTTATTGCAAAATGAATACCCAAAGAATGCTGTTACGAGTGAGAAAAAGGGTGCAACACGAGGACTTCCCAAGGGGTCACCCATCCTAGTACTACTCTCGCACAAGCATGCTTAACTTCGGAGTTCTGATGGGATCCGGTGCATTAGTGGTGGTATGATCGCACCCATTTAGTTTGTTGCGCATAGTTGTTTTGTTTGTACGGGTGAAAATGTATTGAAAATTCGCAACAAAGACCGGTGCCTTGCTCGGTAATCATGTTAGTTCGTGAACGTCGCAGTCGTAGATGTCTCGCATTTTCAACGAAAAAATATAGCACGGAAGCACTATTCAAGTGATTCTACTATAAAAATTGAGATTTGCGAAATCCATAGGTGTTGAGAGTGAAAAGTAACAACGTCACTTTATTGCAAATGAATACCCAAAGAATGCTGTTACGAGTGAGAAAAAGGGTGCAACACGAGGACTTCCCAAGGGGTCACCCATCCTAGTACTACTCTCGCACAAGCATGCTTAACTTCGGAGTTCTGATGGGATCCGGTGCATTAGTGGTGGTATGATCGCACCCATTTAGTTTGTTGCGCATAGTTGTTTTGTTTGTACGGGTGAAAATGTATTGAAAATTCGCAACAAAGACCGGTGCCTTGCTCGGTAATCATGTTAGTTCGTGAACGTCGCAGTCGTAGATGTCTCGCATTTTCAACGAAAAAAATATAGCACGGAAGCACTATTCAAGTGATTCTACTATAAAATTGAGATTTGCGAAATCCATAGGTGTTGAGAGTGAAAAGTAACAACGTCACTTTATTGCAAAATGAATACCCAAAGAATGCTGTTACGAGTGAGAAAAAGGGTGCAACACGAGGACTTCCCAAGGGGTCACCCATCCTAGTACTACTCTCGCACAAGCATGCTTAACTTCGGAGTTCTGATGGGATCCGGTGCATTAGTGTGGTGGTATGATCGCACCCATTTAGTTTGTTGCGCATAGTTGTTTTGTTTGTACGGGTGAAAATGTATTGAAAATTCGCAACAAAGACCGGTGCCTTGCTCGGTAATCATGTTAGTTCGTGAACGTCGCAGTCGTAGATGTCTCGCATTTTCAACGAAAAAAATATAGCACGGAAGCACTATTCAAGTGATTCTACTATAAAAATTGAGATTTGCGAAATCCATAGGTGTTGAGAGTGAAAAGTAACAACGTCACTTTATTGCAAAATGAATACCCAAAGAATGCTGTTACGAGTGAGAAAAAGGGTGCAACACGAGGACTTCCCAAGGGGTCACCCATCCTAGTACTACTCTCGCACAAGCATGCTTAACTTCGGAGTTCTGATGGGATCCGGTGCATTAGTGGTGGTATGATCGCACCCATTTAGTTTGTTGCGCATAGTTGTTTTGTTTGTACGGGTGAAAATGTATTGAAAATTCGCAACAAAGACCGGTGCCTTGCTCGGTAATCATGTTAGTTCGTGAACGTCGCAGTCGTAGATGTCTCGCATTTTCAACGAAAAAAATATAGCACGGAAGCACTATTCAAGTGATTCTACTATAAAAATTGAGATTTGCGAAATCCATAGGTGTTGAGAGTGAAAAGTAACAACGTCACTTTATTGCAAAATGAATACCCAAAGAATGCTGTTACGAGTGAGAAAAAGGGTGCAACACGAGGACTTCCCAAGGGGTCACCCATCCTAGTACTACTCTCGCACAAGCATGCTTAACTTCGGAGTTCTGATGGGATCCGGTGCATTAGTGGTGGTATGATCGCACCCATTTAGTTTGTTGCGCATAGTTGTTTTGTTTGTACGGGTGAAAATGTATTGAAAATTCGCAACAAAGACCGGTGCCTTGCTCGGTAATCATGTTAGTTCGTGAACGTCGCAGTCGTAGATGTCTCGCATTTTCAACGAAAAAAAATATAGCACGGAAGCACTATTCAAGTGATTCTACTATAAAAATTGAGATTTGCGAAATCCATAGGTGTTGAGAGTGAAAAGTAACAACGTCACTTTATTGCAAAATGAATACCCAAAGAATGCTGTTACGAGTGAGAAAAAGGGTGCAACACGAGGACTTCCCAAGGGGTCACCCATCCTAGTACTACTCTCGCACAAGCATGCTTAACTTCGGAGTTCTGATGGGATCCGGTGCATTAGTGGTGGTATGATCGCACCCATTTAGTTTGTTGCGCATAGTTGTTTTGTTTGTACGGGTGAAAATGTATTGAAAATTCGCAACAAAGACCGGTGCCTTGCTCGGTAATCATGTTAGTTCGTGAACGTCGCAGTCGTAGATGTCTCGCATTTTCAACGAAAAAATATAGCACGGAAGCACTATTCAAGTGATTCTACTATAAAAATTGAGATTTGCGAAATCCATAGGTGTTGAGAGTGAAAAGTAACAACGTCATGAATACCCAAAGAATGCTGTTACGAGTGAGAAAAAGGGTGCAACACGAGGACTTCCCAAGGGGTCACCCATCCTAGTACTACTCTCGCACAAGCATGCTTAACTTCGGAGTTCTGATGGGATCCGGTGCATTAGTGGTGGTATGATCGCACCCATTTAGTTTGTTGCGCATAGTTGTTTTGTTTGTACGGGTGAAAATGTATTGAAAATTCGCAACAAAGACCGGTGCCTTGCTCGGTAATCATGTTAGTTCGTGAACGTCGCAGTCGTAGATGTCTCGCATTTTCAACGAAAAAAATATAGCACGGAAGCACTATTCAAGTGATTCTACTATAAAAATTGAGATTTGCGAAATCCATAGGTGTTGAGAGTGAAAAGTAACAACGTCACTTTATTGCAAAATGAATACCCAAAGAATGCTGTTACGAGTGAGAAAAAGGGTGCAACACGAGGACTTCCAAGGGGTCACCCATCCTAGTACTACTCTCGCACAAGCATGCTTAACTTCGGAGTTCTGATGGGATCCGGTGCATTAGTGGTGGTATGATCGCACCCATTTAGTTTGTTGCGCATAGTTGTTTTGTTTGTACGGGTGAAAATGTATTGAAAATTCGCAACAAAGACCGGTGCCTTGCTCGGTAATCATGTTAGTTCGTGAACGTCGCAGTCGTAGATGTCTCGCATTTTCAACGAAAAAAATATAGCACGGAAGCACTATTCAAGTGATTCTACTATAAAAATTGAGATTTGCGAAATCCATAGGTGTTGAGAGTGAAAAGTAACAACGTCACTTTATTATGAATACCCAAAGAATGCTGTACGAGTGAGAAAAAGGGTGCAACACGAGGACTTCCCAAGGGGTCACCCATCCTAGTACTACTCTCGCACAAGCATGCTTAACTTCGGAGTTCTGATGGGATCCGGTGCATTAGTGGTGGTATGATCGCACCCATTTAGTTTGTTGCGCATAGTTGTTTTGTTTGTACGGGTGAAAATGTATTGAAAATTCGCAACAAAGACCGGTGCCTTGCTCGGTAATCATGTTAGTTCGTGAACGTCGCAGTCGTAGATGTCTCGCATTTTCAACGAAAAAAATATAGCACGGAAGCACTATTCAAGTGATTCTACTATAAAAATTGAGATTTGCGAAATCCATAGGTGTTGAGAGTGAAAAGTAACAACGTCACTTTATTGCAAAATGAATACCCAAAGAATGCTGTTACGAGTGAGAAAAAGGGTGCAACACGAGGACTTCCCAAGGGGTCACCCATCCTAGTACTACTCTCGCACAAGCATGCTTAACTTCGGAGTTCTGATGGGATCCGGTGCATTAGTGGTGGTATGATCGCACCCATTTAGTTTGTTGCGCATAGTTGTTTTGTTTGTACGGGTGAAAATGTATTGAAAATTCGCAACAAAGACCGGTGCCTTGCTCGGTAATCATGTTAGTTCGTGAACGTCGCAGTCGTAGATGTCTCGCATTTTCAACGAAAAAAATATAGCACGGAAGCACTATTCAAGTGATTCTACTATAAAAATTGAGATTTGCGAAATCCATAGGTGTTGAGAGTGAAAAGTAACAACGTCACTTTATTGCAAAATGAATACCCAAAGAATGCTGTTACGAGTGAGAAAAAGGGTGCAACACGAGGACTTCCCAAGGGGTCACCCATCCTAGTACTACTCTCGCACAAGCATGCTTAACTTCGGAGTTCTGATGGGATCCGGTGCATTAGTGGTGGTATGATCGCACCCATTTAGTTTGTTGCGCATAGTTGTTTTGTTTGTACGGGTGAAAATGTATTGAAAATTCGCAACAAAGACCGGTGCCTTGCTCGGTAATCATGTTAGTTCGTGAACGTCGCAGTCGTAGATGTCTCGCATTTTCAACGAAAAAAATATAGCACGGAAGCACTATTCAAGTGATTCTACTATAAAAATTGAGATTTGCGAAATCCATAGGTGTTGAGAGTGAAAAGTAACAACGTCAATGAATACCCAAAGAATGCTGTTACGAGTGAGAAAAGGGTGCAACACGAGGACTTCCCAAGGGGTCACCCATCCTAGTACTACTCTCGCACAAGCATGCTTAACTTCGGAGTTCTGATGGGATCCGGTGCATTAGTGGTGGTATGATCGCACCCATTTAGTTTGTTGCGCATAGTTGTTTTGTTTGTACGGGTGAAAATGTATTGAAAATTCGCAACAAAGACCGGTGCCTTGCTCGGTAATCATGTTAGTTCGTGAACGTCGCAGTCGTAGATGTCTCGCATTTTCAACGAAAAAAAATATAGCACGGAAGCACTATTCAAGTGATTCTACTATAAAATTGAGATTTGCGAAATCCATAGGTGTTGAGAGTGAAAAGTAACAACGTCACTTTATTGCAAAATGAATACCCAAAGAATGCTGTTACGAGTGAGAAAAAGGGTGCAACACGAGGACTTCCCAAGGGGTCACCCATCCTAGTACTACTCTCGCACAAGCATGCTTAACTTCGGAGTTCTGATGGGATCCGGTGCATTAGTGGTGGTATGATCGCACCCATTTAGTTTGTTGCGCATAGTTGTTTTGTTTGTACGGGTGAAAATGTATTGAAAATTCGCAACAAAGACCGGTGCCTTGCTCGGTAATCATGTTAGTTCGTGAACGTCGCAGTCGTAGATGTCTCGCATTTTCAACGAAAAAAATATAGCACGGAAGCACTATTCAAGTGATTCTACTATAAAAATTGAGATTTGCGAAATCCATAGGTGTTGAGAGTGAAAAGTAACAACGTCACTGAATACCCAAAGAATGCTGTTACGAGTGAGAAAAAGGGTGCAACACGAGGACTTCCCAAGGGGTCACCCATCCTAGTACTACTCTCGCACAAGCATGCTTAACTTCGGAGTTCTGATGGGATCCGGTGCATTAGTGGTGGTATGATCGCACCCATTTAGTTTGTTGCGCATAGTTGTTTTTGTTGTACGGGTGAAAATGTATTGAAAATTCGCAACAAAGACCGGTGCCTTGCTCGGTAATCATGTTAGTTCGTGAACGTCGCAGTCGTAGATGTCTCGCATTTTCAACGAAAAAATATAGCACGGAAGCACTATTCAAGTGATTCTACTATAAAAATTGAGATTTGCGAAATCCATAGGTGTTGAGAGTGAAAAGTAACAACGTCATTGCAAAATGAATACCCAAAGAATGCTGTTACGAGTGAGAAAAAGGGTGCAACACGAGGACTTCCCAAGGGGTCACCCATCCTAGTACTACTCTCGCACAAGCATGCTTAACTTCGGAGTTCTGATGGGATCCGGTGCATTAGTGGTGGTATGATCGCACCCATTTAGTTTGTTGCGCATAGTTGTTTTGTTTGTACGGGTGAAAATGTATTGAAAATTCGCAACAAAGACCGGTGCCTTGCTCGGTAATCATGTTAGTTCGTGAACGTCGCAGTCGTAGATGTCTCGCATTTTCAACGAAAAAAATATAGCACGGAAGCACTATTCAAGTGATTCTACTATAAAAATTGAGATTTGCGAAATCCATAGGTGTTGAGAGTGAAAAGTAACAACGTCACTTTATTGCAAAATGAATACCCAAAGAATGCTGTACGAGTGAGAAAAAGGGTGCAACACGAGGACTTCCCAAGGGGTCACCCATCCTAGTACTACTCTCGCACAAGCATGCTTAACTTCGGAGTTCTGATGGGATCCGGTGCATTAGTGTGGTATGATCGCACCCATTTAGTTTGTTGCGCATAGTTGTTTTGTTGTACGGGTGAAAATGTATTGAAAATTCGCAACAAAGACCGGTGCCTTGCTCGGTAATCATGTTAGTTCGTGAACGTCGCAGTCGTAGATGTCTCGCATTTTCAACGAAAAATATAGCACGGAAGCACTATTCAAGTGATTCTACTATAAAAATTGAGATTTGCGAAATCCATAGGTGTTGAGAGTGAAAAGTAACAACGTCACTTTATTGCAAAATGAATACCCAAAGAATGCTGTTACGAGTGAGAAAAAGGGTGCAACACGAGGACTTCCCAAGGGGTCACCCATCCTAGTACTACTCTCGCACAAGCATGCTTAACTTCGGAGTTCTGATGGGATCCGGTGCATTAGTGGTGGTATGATCGCACCCATTTAGTTTGTTGCGCATAGTTGTTTTGTTTGTACGGGTGAAAATGTATTGAAAATTCGCAACAAAGACCGGTGCCTTGCTCGGTAATCATGTTAGTTCGTGAACGTCGCAGTCGTAGATGTCTCGCATTTTCAACGAAAAAATATAGCACGGAAGCACTATTCAAGTGATTCTACTATAAAAATTGAGATTTGCGAAATCCATAGGTGTTGAGAGTGAAAAGTAACAACTTTATTGCAAAATGAATACCCAAAGAATGCTGTTACGAGTGAGAAAAAGGGTGCAACACGAGGACTTCCCAAGGGGTCACCCATCCTAGTACTACTCTCGCACAAGCATGCTTAACTTCGGAGTTCTGATGGGATCCGGTGCATTAGTGGTGGTATGATCGCACCCATTTAGTTTGTTGCGCATAGTTGTTTTGTTTGTACGGGTGAAAATGTATTGAAAATTCGCAACAAAGACCGGTGCCTTGCTCGGTAATCATGTTAGTTCGTGAACGTCGCAGTCGTAGATGTCTCGCATTTTCAACGAAAAAATATAGCACGGAAGCACTATTCAAGTGATTCTACTATAAAAATTGAGATTTGCGAAATCCATAGGTGTTGAGAGTGAAAAGTAACAACGTGCAAAATACCCAAAGAATGCTGTTACGAGTGAGAAAAAGGGTGCAACACGAGGACTTCCCAAGGGGTCACCCATCCTAGTACTACTCTCGCACAAGCATGCTTAACTTCGGAGTTCTGATGGGATCCGGTGCATTAGTGGTGGTATGATCGCACCCATTAGTTTGTTGCGCATAGTTGTTTGTTGTACGGGTGAAAATGTATTGAAAATTCGCAACAAAGACGGTGCCTTGCTCGGTAATCATGTTAGTTCGTGAACGTCGCAGTCGTAGATGTCTCGCATTTTCAACGAAAAAAATATAGCACGGAAGCACTATTCAAGTGATTCTACTATAAAAATTGAGATTTGCGAAATCCATAGGTGTTGAGAGTGAAAAGTAACAACGTCACTGAATACCCAAAGAATGCTGTTACGAGTGAGAAAAAGGGTGCAACACGAGGACTTCCCAAGGGTCACCCATCCTAGTACTACTCTCGCACAAGCATGCTTAACTTCGGAGTTCTGATGGGATCCGGTGCATTAGTGGTGGTATGATCGCACCCATTTAGTTTGTTGCGCATAGTTGTTTTGTTTGTACGGGTGAAAATGTATTGAAAATTCGCAACAAAGACCGGTGCCTTGCTCGGTAATCATGTTAGTTCGTGAACGTCGCAGTCGTAGATGTCTCGCATTTCAACGAAAAAATATAGCACGGAAGCACTATTCAAGTGATTCTACTATAAAAATTGAGATTTGCGAAATCCATAGGTGTTGAGAGTGAAAAGTAACAACGTCACTTATTGCAAAATGAATACCCAAAGAATGCTGTTACGAGTGAGAAAAAGGGTGCAACACGAGGACTTCCCAAGGGGTCACCCATCCTAGTACTACTCTCGCACAAGCATGCTTAACTTCGGAGTTCTGATGGGATCCGGTGCATTAGTGGTGGTATGATCGCACCATTTAGTTTGTTGCGCATAGTTGTTTTGTTTGTACGGGTGAAAATGTATTGAAAATTCGCAACAAAGACCGGTGCCTTGCTCGGTAATCATGTTAGTTCGTGAACGTCGCAGTCGTAGATGTCTCGCATTTTCAACGAAAAAAATATAGCACGGAAGCACTATTCAAGTGATTCTACTATAAAAATTGAGATTTGCGAAATCCATAGGTGTTGAGAGTGAAAAGTAACAACGTCACTGAATACCCAAAGAATGCTGTTACGAGTGAGAAAAGGGTGCAACACGAGGACTTCCCAAGGGGTCACCCATCCTAGTACTACTCTCGCACAAGCATGCTTAACTTCGGAGTTCTGATGGGATCCGGTGCATTAGTGGTGGTATGATCGCACCCATTTAGTTTGTTGCGCATAGTTGTTTTGTTTGTACGGGTGAAAATGTATTGAAAATTCGCAACAAAGACCGGTGCCTTGCTCGGTAATCATGTTAGTTCGTGAACGTCGCAGTCGTAGATGTCTCGCATTTTCAACGAAAAAAATATAGCACGGAAGCACTATTCAAGTGATTCTACTATAAAAATTGAGATTTGCGAAATCCATAGGTGTTGAGAGTGAAAAGTAACAACGTCACTTTATTGCAAAATGAATACCAAAGAATGCTGTTACGAGTGAGAAAAAGGGTGCAACACGAGGACTCCCAAGGGGTCACCCATCCTAGTACTACTCTCGCACAAGCATGCTTAACTTCGGAGTTCTGATGGGATCCGGTGCATTAGTGGTGGTATGATCGCACCCATTTAGTTTGTTGCGCATAGTTGTTTTGTTTGTACGGGTGAAAATGTATTGAAAATTCGCAACAAAGACCGGTGCCTTGCTCGGTAATCATGTTAGTTCGTGAACGTCGCAGTCGTAGATGTCTCGCATTTCACAAAAAAAAAAATATAGCACGGAAGCACTATTCAAGTGATTCTACTATAAAAATTGAGATTTGCGAAATCCATAGGTGTTGAGAGTGAAAAGTAACAACGTCACTTTATTGCAAAATGAATACCCAAAGAATGCTGTTACGAGTGAGAAAAAGGGTGCAACACGAGGACTTCCCAAGGGGTCACCCATCCTAGTACTACTCTCGCACAAGCATGCTTAACTTCGGAGTTCTGATGGGATCCGGTGCATTAGTGGTGGTATGATCGCACCCATTTAGTTTGTTGCGCATAGTTGTTTTGTTTGTACGGGTGAAAATGTATTGAAAATTCGCAACAAAGACCGGTGCCTTGCTCGGTAATCATGTTAGTTCGTGAACGTCGCAGTCGTAGATGTCTCGCATTTTCAACGAAAAAAATATAGCACGGAAGCACTATTCAAGTGATTCTACTATAAAAATTGAGATTTGCGAAATCCATAGGTGTTGAGAGTGAAAAGTAACAACGTCAAAATGAATACCCAAAGAATGCTGTTACGAGTGAGAAAAAGGGTGCAACACGAGGACTTCCCAAGGGGTCACCCATCCTAGTACTACTCTCGCACAAGCATGCTTAACTTCGGAGTTCTGATGGGATCCGGTGCATTAGTGGTGGTATGATCGCACCCATTTAGTTTGTTGCGCATAGTTGTTTTGTTTGTACGGGTGAAAATGTATTGAAAATTCGCAACAAAGACCGGTGCCTTGCTCGGTAATCATGTTAGTTCGTGAACGTCGCAGTCGTAGATGTCTCGCATTTTCAACGAAAAAAATATAGCACGGAAGCACTATTCAAGTGATTCTACTATAAAAATTGAGATTTGCGAAATCCATAGGTGTTGAGAGTGAAAAGTAACAACGTCACTTTATTGCAAAATGAATACCCAAAGAATGCTGTTACGAGTGAGAAAAAGGGTGCAACACGAGGACTCCCAAGGGGTCACCCATCCTAGTACTCTCGCACAAGCATGCTTAACTTCGGAGTTCTGATGGGATCCGTGCATTAGTGGTGGTATGATCGCACCCATTTAGTTTGTTGCGCATAGTTTTTTGTTTGTACGGGTGAAAATGTATTGAAAATTCGCAACAAAGACCGGTGCCTTGCTCGGTAATCATGTTAGTTCGTGAACGTCGCAGTCGTAGATGTCTCGCATTTTCAACGAAAAAAATATAGCACGGAAGCACTATTCAAGTGATTCTACTATAAAATTGAGATTTGCGAAATCCATAGGTGTTGAGAGTGAAAAGTAACAACGTCACTTTATTGCAAAATGAATACCAAAGAATGCTGTTACGAGTGAGAAAAGGGTGCAACACGAGGACTTCCCAAGGGGTCACCCATCCTAGTACTACTCTCGCACAAGCATGCTTAACTTCGGAGTTCTGATGGGATCCGGTGCATTAGTGGTGGTATGATCGCACCCATTTAGTTTGTTGCGCATAGTTGTTTTGTTTGTACGGGTGAAAATGTATTGAAAATTCGCAACAAAGACCGGTGCCTTGCTCGGTAATCATGTTAGTTCGTGAACGTCGCAGTCGTAGATGTCTCGCATTTTCAACGAAAAAAATATAGCACGGAAGCACTATTCAAGTGATTCTACTATAAAAATTGAGATTTGCGAAATCCATAGGTGTTGAGAGTGAAAAGTAACAACGTCACATTAAAATACCCAAAGAATGCTGTTACGAGTGAGAAAAAGGGTGCAACACGAGGACTTCCCAAGGGGTCACCCATCCTAGTACTACTCTCGCACAAGCATGCTTAACTTCGGAGTTCTGATGGGATCCGGTGCATTAGTGGTGGTATGATCGCACCCATTTAGTTTGTTGCGCATAGTTGTTTTGTTTGTACGGGTGAAAATGTATTGAAAATTCGCAACAAAGACCGGTGCCTTGCTCGGTAATCATGTTAGTTCGTGAACGTCGCAGTCGTAGATGTCTCGCATTTTCAACGAAAAAAATATAGCACGGAAGCACTATTCAAGTGATTCTACTATAAAATTGAGATTTGCGAAATCCATAGGTGTTGAGAGTGAAAAGTAACAACGTCAATAAATACCCAAAGAATGCTGTTACGAGTGAGAAAAAAGGGTGCAACACGAGGACTTCCCAAGGGGTCACCCATCCTAGTACTACTCTCGCACAAGCATGCTTAACTTCGGAGTTCTGATGGGATCCGGTGCATTAGTGGTGGTATGATCGCACCCATTTAGTTTGTTGCGCATAGTTGTTTTGTTTGTACGGGTGAAAATGTATTGAAAATTCGCAACAAAGACCGGTGCCTGCTCGGTAATCATGTTAGTTCGTGAACGTCGCAGTCGTAGATGTCTCGCATTTTCAACGAAAAAATATAGCACGGAAGCACTATTCAAGTGATTCTACTATAAAAATTGAGATTTGCGAAATCCATAGGTGTTGAGAGTGAAAAGTAACAACGTCAAAATGAATACCCAAAGAATGCTGTTACGAGTGAGAAAAAGGGTGCAACACGAGGACTTCCCAAGGGGTCACCCATCCTAGTACTACTCTCGCACAAGCATGCTTAACTTCGGAGTTCTGATGGGATCCGGTGCATTAGTGGTGGTATGATCGCACCCATTTAGTTTGTTGCGCATAGTTGTTTTGTTTGTACGGGTGAAAATGTATTGAAAATTCGCAACAAAGACCGGTGCCTTGCTCGGTAATCATGTTAGTTCGTGAACGTCGCAGTCGTAGATGTCTCGCATTTCAACGAAAAAAATATAGCACGGAAGCACTATTCAAGTGATTCTACTATAAAAATTGAGATTTGCGAAATCCAAGGTGTTGAGAGTGAAAAGTAACAACGTCACTGAATACCCAAAGAATGCTGTACGAGTGAGAAAAGGGTGCAACACGAGGACTTCCCAAGGGGTCACATCCTAGTAGTACTACTCTCGCACAAGCATGCTTAACTTCGGAGTTCTGATGGGATCCGGTGCATTAGTGGTGGTATGATCGCACCCATTTAGTTTGTTGCGCATAGTTGTTTTGTTTGTACGGGTGAAAATGTATTGAAAATTCGCAACAAAGACCGGTGCCTTGCTCGGTAATCATGTTAGTTCGTGAACGTCGCAGTCGTAGATGTCTCGCATTTTCAACGAAAAAAATATAGCACGGAAGCACTATTCAAGTGATTCTACTAAAAAATTGAGATTTGCGAAATCCATAGGTGTTGAGAGTGAAAAGTAACAACGTCACTTTATTGCAAATGAATACCCAAAGAATGCTGTTACGAGTGAGAAAAAGGGTGCAACACGAGGACTTCCCAAGGGGTCACCCATCCTAGTACTACTCTCGCACAAGCATGCTTAACTTCGGAGTTCTGATGGGATCCGGTGCATTAGTGGTGGTATGATCGCACCCATTTAGTTTGTTGCGCATAGTTGTTTTGTTGTACGGGTGAAAATGTATTGAAAATTCGCAACAAAGACCGGTGCCTTGCTCGGTAATCATGTTAGTTCGTGAACGTCGCAGTCGTAGATGTCTCGCATTTTCAACGAAAAAAATATAGCACGGAAGCACTATTCAAGTGATTCTACTATAAAAATTGAGATTTGCGAAATCCATAGGTGTTGAGAGTGAAAAGTAACAACGTCACTTTATTGCAAAATGAATACCAAAGAATGCTGTTACGAGTGAGAAAAAGGGTGCAACACGAGGACTTCCCAAGGGGTCACCCATCCTAGTACTACTCTCGCACAAGCATGCTTAACTTCGGAGTTCTGATGGGATCCGGTGCATTAGTGGTGGTATGATCGCACCCATTTAGTTTGTTGCGCATAGTTGTTTTGTTTGTACGGGTGAAAATGTATTGAAAATTCGCAACAAAGACCGGTGCCTTGCTCGGTAATCATGTTAGTTCGTGAACGTCGCAGTCGTAGATGTCTCGCATTTTCAACGAAAAAAATATAGCACGGAAGCACTATTCAAGTGATTCTACTATAAAAATTGAGATTTGCGAAATCCATAGGTGTTGAGAGTGAAAAGTAACAACGTCACTTTATTGCAAAATGAATACCCAAAGAATGCTGTTACGAGTGAGAAAAAAGGGTGCAACACGAGGACTTCCCAAGGGGTCACACCCATCCTAGTACTACTCTCGCACAAGCATGCTTAACTTCGGAGTTCTGATGGGATCCGGTGCATTAGTGGTGGTATGATCGCACCATTTAGTTTGTTGCGCATAGTTGTTTTGTTTTACGGGTGAAAATGTATTGAAAATTCGCAACAAAGACCGGTGCCTTGCTCGGTAATCATGTTAGTTCGTGAACGTCGCAGTCGTAGATGTCTCGCATTTTCAACGAAAAAAATATAGCACGGAAGCACTATTCAAGTGATTCTACTATAAAAATTGAGATTTGCGAAATCCATAGGTGTTGAGAGTGAAAAGTAACAACGTCACTTTATTGCAAAATGAATACCCAAAGAATGCTGTTACGAGTGAGAAAAAGGGTGCAACACGAGGACTTCCCAAGGGGTCACCCATCCTAGTACTACTCTCGCACAAGCATGCTTAACTTCGGAGTTCTGATGGGATCCGGTGCATTAGTGGTGGTATGATCGCACCCATTTAGTTTGTTGCGCATAGTTGTTTTGTTTGTACGGGTGAAAATGTATTGAAAATTCGCAACAAAGACCGGTGCCTTGCTCGGTAATCATGTTAGTTCGTGAACGTCGCAGTCGTAGATGTCTCGCATTTTCAACGAAAAAAATATAGCACGGAAGCACTATTCAAGTGATTCTACTATAAAATTGAGATTTGCGAAATCCATAGGTGTTGAGAGTGAAAAGTAACAAATTGCAAAAATACCCAAAGAATGCTGTTACGAGTGAGAAAAAGGGGCAACACGAGGACTTCCCAAGGGGTCACCCATCCTAGTACTACTCTCGCACAAGCATGCTTAACTTCGGAGTTCTGATGGGATCGGTGCATTAGTGGTGGTATGATCGCACCCATTTAGTTTGTTGCGCATAGTTGTTGTTTTGTTTGTACGGGTGAAAATGTATTGAAAATTCGCAACAAAGACCGGTGCCTTGCTCGGTAATCATGTTAGTTCGTGAACGTCGCAGTCGTAGATGTCTCGCATTTCAACGAAAAAAATATAGCACGGAAGCACTATTCAAGTGATTCTACTATAAAAATTGAGATTTGCGAAATCCATAGGTGTTGAGAGTGAAAAGTAACAACGTGCAAAATACCCAAAGAATGCTGTTACGAGTGAGAAAAAGGGTGCAACACGAGGACTTCCCAAGGGGGTCACCCATCCTAGTACTACTCTCGCACAAGCATGCTTAACTTCGGAGTTCTGATGGGATCCGGTGCATTAGTGGTGGTATGATCGCACCCATTTAGTTTGTTGCGCATAGTTGTTTTGTTTGTACGGGTGAAAATGTATTGAAAATTCGCAACAAAACCGGGCCTTGCTCGGTAATCATGTAGTTCGTGAACGTCGCAGTCGTAGATGTCTCGCATTTTCAACGAAAAAATATAGCACGGAAGCACTATTCAAGTGATTCTACTATAAAAATTGAGATTTGCGAAATCCATAGGTGTTGAGAGTGAAAAGTAACAACGTCACTGAATACCCAAAGAATGCTGTTACGAGTGAGAAAAAGGGTGCAACACGAGGACTTCCAAAGGGGTCACCATCCTAGTACTACTCTCGCACAAGCATGCTTAACTTCGGAGTTCTGATGGGATCCGGTGCATTAGTG